>JAIPRL010000248.1:0-168659 GCA_025469235.1 Pemphigus obesinymphae | reverse complement strand
AGGAATTTTCAGTGTTCTTCTCCAACACCATGTTTCAAATGCTTCAATCCTTTTTCTTTCCGCTTTGAGTATCGTCCATGTTTCTGCTCCATAGAGGGCTACACTCCATACAAAACTCTTTATAAGATTTTTTCTGGTATTTAAGCTAACAGTGTTTGCCGTAAATATCAACCGTATATTATAATAATATGTACCTAGGTCAATATTATGGTAATGCCGGGGAGGGGGGTATCTCGTCCTCCCGCCATCGATTATTATTTAGATCACATTACGCCGATAGAATCCGAATGGAACGACAAATCCGTACGCTCGGCGGAACGATCTCAATGCCTCGTTGGTGTGCGCAATTTTTACACTTTATTTATTATACGTACATTTTATTTAACTCAATATATATATATACATATTTTTGTTGAGGAAGAAAAATAAAATTAGTGACGAGGTGAAAGGGCTGTTGAAATATACACATTTTTTTATTTTTTTTATCGTAAACCGATTGCGACCAGGAAATTTCCCCACGCAGGGATCTGTGAAACCATCACTGATATTTCCCTCCGACCATAATATATCTAGTTCTTATCATCCCCCGACCCCCTGCAAACTTCCATCGACCCTGGATATTAGACTCGACGATATTTTTTATAAAGATTATACACGTGTACCATCAACACGACAAACACACACACATACACACATACACACACACACACACACACACACACACACACACACACACACACACACACACACACACACACACACACACACACACATACATATATGTGCAATTTACGTGTATATTACGTCATGTGAATTTTTTGTCTTTTTACAAGCGTACAAAGACCGAGATCGGTGTGTATCGATTTTAAATTTAGAATCATAGTAAATTCATTTATAAAAATATCAAACTATTCAAACCTGGTATTAGCAATACAAAGAGTGCCGAAAACTTAATTCAAATTTCAGTTCATATGAAAGAATAGAAAATCTAAATATAACATTCGGTATACGATCAGAGAGCACCGCATCGACGACGGAGCGAATTATTCAGTTTGCCACCGTCGCTGTCGGTAGTTACACGGTGAAATATACGATGGGATCGATGGGATTTTATTTGAAAAAAAAAAAACAGAAAAAAATGCAATAAATAAAAAATTGGAACGTACGCCAATGGCACACAATAAACTATAACCGAAGTTCATACCTATATTGTTGTATGATATATAGCTATAGGTATATAGGCATGAGTGCCCACAGGAATTTGGTAATAATGAGAGAAGAACTGCATAAAATTAAACAAAAAACCGATACTTTTTTTAAACAATTTATTTCATTTAAAACTACAATATGCGGTAAAAGTATGATTTTTTCAAGCTATTTATTTTTATTTATTTCATAATATCGATGGAATGTTTATATACATTTTTAAATAACTTTAGTTGGATAATTTAGTAGGAACACGCGATTCCTATTCCAAGGAATATAATTTGGTTTACCTACAGCACGGGTACATATATACCATAATATAGAGGTGTACATGTAACAGTTAATTACTATAATTTTCAGTCATTCATATAATATGTATTGATTGATTTGATTTCAAATGACAATATTTTTAAGAGTCGTAAACTGTTTTAAGTATAGGTATCTAATATATATTACAAAAAAAAAATGCCGCAGCGATTGCTAAACGGAGAGTATAGAAACGATTTATTCGACAGTCAACGGTCGTTAAAGCGATTTCGACAAAAACGAAAGACTTAATCCATTATTGTTTTTTTTTTTTTTAATATTTAACACTTTCTCGACGACATTAATCACCGATGCAGTCGTAATATACGTAAAACTAATAAATACTCGACAACGACAATATAAAACGAATTAAATTTGACAAATCGGACTGTGTACATTAAAATGTGATAAATTGATTAGGTATGAATGATTATATTATAGCTACCTATATGTACACAGTTGTATTAGTTTTCCATCGTGAAATTAACAGTGGCAACGGCAAATCATGTACTTCCGTCGGGTTTTCAATTATTTAAACTTCACAATGGATTGTGGACCATTGCACTTAAAATTTTATTTCATTGATTGTTTTTTGATTCCATTAAACACATACCTTTATAATATATGAATATAATGCTATATCTATATGTAGTAGTAACCTGCATTGCTGTTGGCCAAAAGTTACGATTGTGCGAATCAATAGTATATGCATATTAAAAAAAGGGTTAGCAAATAATTTTCCCTAATTGAAAAATTAATGTTTCCAAAGTACCACACACACACGAACACTACACAAAGGTTTGTGTCATACAAATTATAAACCAAACGTTTTCTATATATATGTTCCACTAACGACGCATATATTATGTACATATGTAGTCAAATATGCGTTAAAATATTTCTATTCTTCGTTAATTCATCAATTGCGATTGAAACGTGTTAAATAAATTGCGAGACATATGCAGCAATAGACGAGTAAAACGTCTGTCATATTCCAATTAAATAAAATAGATAAAAATATTAAAAATGTAATTAATTTAAATGTAGCGAAATATATGCATAAATAATAATAATAATAATAATACCATACATAGTATTTATTTTTATTGTGTTCCCGCTACATTGTAAAAAAAACGAAATGTAAATTATACATCGGATGTTTCGTTGTATATATTATATACGTTTGGATTATTGTTGACGGAAAAATATACATTTTATCTGGTGTACGCTGCGTATGATTTAACAAAATCCTGAAAAATTTTCTGGGCGTGTAAGTTTATACAAGCGTGATCGGCGGGCTGAAGCTGGAAGGAAGAAATCAAATTTTGGTACTCATTTACCCTATAAACCGGTAGACTAGAGAAAAACTTTATTTTGTTTCTTCCGTGTTCACTACATATAATATTTACTATCGATTAAGGTATAGAAACTTTGTAAATTTCCGTAATCGAGCGTCACTGTATGCTGCACGTATAAATAAATCGAATACAAACGCGCGAAGTAACTTCTCCCAACTGCTTGATTAGAGCAATAATCTCAAATTCATTGGTATTAATATTATTACTCTTGTTGTAAACAAGTTCAACACTCGATCGGGAAATTACATAGGTTTATGATCTAAGACAAACAAAAAAAAAGAATCATGAACCAAATATCGATTTTCCTACAAGATTTAAAAATTGCTACTCTACTGACTAGATATGCCCACTTTTTGCAACTGTTATATAAATAATAGATAATATCACCATTTTTATATTCTATTTGTAATATATTGAAGTAAAATTTCTCATATACCTTATACTGTAACTAAGTCCTAGGAAACTTAGGGAGTAAAATTCTGTTTATGAAAACAGAAATAGTTAGATAAAACGAAATAGGTTAACCGCGGTCAACATCCGATGTATCAACAAGATGTTTGTAGGATTCGATAAGAATATTATTATGTATTTTTGGGCAAAAATCATTTTTTTGTTAATGCCTAATCACATACACCCATTGTTATAAAAAAAATTAATTGTAAAAGGAATTAAACAAATAAACTGCATACATTTTAGTATTATATCATATTCCATTTTTATTTTTGCGAACCTATGCGATTATCTATTTTAATGAATAAAAAACGATGATTGAGTTAGAATATTAAAGCCATTTGAAATTGTCCAATTTGCGAAATTTTCATAATAATTATACTACTTTCGGCTTTGGTTGTGTGTTTTCTGACGTCGCATTTCGCGTTTGATATTCCTCGCAAAACAGTTATTTGCACTTTCTTTTCGAGTTTTCTTTTCATTTATATATATATATATATATACACAACATAAAGGATGTTTATACTTTCAATGAAAAACTACCATTAGCATTTTTAATTTTTATCAACTTACAAACATGTTAGAAATATGATACAAAAATGTAATTATAGCTAACAATATTGTCAAGCAACTGATGGAGCTGATTTTTGAGATACGCATTTTTACACATTTTATGAGCTGTTAAAATATCTATTTTTTTTTATTTATTTTACAGCTTATAAAACGTGTAAAAATGTATAATATATTCCATATATACCATAAGTCGCTAGAGAATTTCGATCTTTATATTTAATTTTTTATTTCGTCTTTCTACAATATTCTCGAGTCGATATAAATGAAAAACACGTAAACTTGTGCTTCAACGAATATCGTGATTACACGACAAATAAAAACGGTACTGACACAGGTGTATTTCTAAATGACTGTCGAAATATATTTAAATATTTTTAATTTGAGTTTGATTTTTATTTGGTAAAAGTCGATTCCGAAGGAAAAGATCATCAGATTCACGACCACTGTTTACGCGTTTTTGAAAATCCAACAATCGATCCGTCAGGCCGTATCGCCGCCGTCAAGCCCGCGACATCGGCTAATGGCCGAATCGAACCCAAATATCGTATCCCCCGCGATCCGGGGGAATCGGGACGGGGACGAGAACAGCGATAGGGCGGCGGCGGGTGTTTAATGGAGGAATGGGTACTGTAGTGTATAGTGTATATTATATAGGCGGTGTCGAGACCCGGTGTGCGCGTTTCTGCGTGTGTTCCGCGGCCGTGTGCTGCTAATGCACTCGAAACGAGAATGACAAGAGAAACACATTTGGTCTGGCGTCCGGGGGGACGACAGGTGACGTGCGCGCCCGAAACGCGGTGTACCACTTCCCGTCCCCTCTTCCCCCCCCCCAAACAACGGCCGTCGACACCGCCGGGCCCCGCGCGCCATGAATAATTGTCGACAATCCATTTGGATTCGGCGATGCCATCCGCCCGCCGGCCCGCCGAATCGACGCGACGAACCTCCGTCCCCTCGCGCCCGACACGCATCACACGTGGGGCGCGCGCGTTGTACGATCCGCTCGACGTTTTCCGCGACGCCGAGACAGTTTTGCCCGCAGACGTGTTTGATCGCTTTCGCGAATCCTCCCCCGCCCCCTCCCCCCCTTGTCACGGTCGTACGTTCGATGATTTCGGAAACGCGCCCGCGCGTATGCACCACGCAGGTATACTATACTACTGTGTACACTTTTGATTGATTCTAATGGTTTTCGGCTTCGAGTTCTATCATCCGGTTGATAAATCGTCCGACTGCCACTACGCCGCTACCCGTCCGACAGCGTTCGAACGCGCGCACAATACGTGTACGGTAAAAACGAGCGGGCGCTCGTGTACGAGTTTTCCAACGATCGCAATCGGCGAAACGCCGGAGACGGAGAGCCCCCGTGAACACGTGACCATTAGAACAATGCGTAGTATCATGACCCCGACCGTGAGCATATAGTATTACACCCAGGTATAAGTCACCCCGGCACCACCGAGTCAAAAACTGTAAACGAAATATAGATAGTATTTTCTAATGTGTTTTCTACAGAAAAAAAAAAAAATTAATTAATTTTCTACAACCTCCCGAACCTAAGAAATATCGATTTTTCAATAGTGGTACTGTATTATCGTTACCTCTCATCGCCGCAATTAAAAATCGATATTTTTTCGATCCGGGAGGTTGAAGAAAATTATTGTTTTTTATTTTATTTAATTTTTTTTTTGTTGTACAAAATTTTAGAAAATAAATTAAAAAATATAATACTGGTTCGGGTAAGATATCTTCATTATTTAATAACTATGGTGGTGCTGAGGTAACGGTTACTACAGCGCGACCGTTAAAAAATCAAATTAAGCAAATTGTAGAAAATATATTAGAAAATTTGTGTCTGTATTTCGTTTTCAGTTTTTCACTTGGTGGTGCTGGGATAACTTACCTTAGTTACCCACCCTGCAAAAATTGTCCATTGCCATTTAGGTTCAGGCGCCTTCAATTTATGTCCACGTGATAGTCCAAACTGAAGCCTGGCGATTACACAATTTGATTGAACTTTTGATCTTGGCAAACATTTGTAATTGTTAATCCATAATCGTGAAATTCAAACTTCCGAGTCGCCCGATTCCATTAAATTATCCCCAAAGTTAAGTCTACCGTGATTTGTTGAGTTTTTCGAAAATTTGACGACATATCAAAACGAAGTGCGCATATCGTACATAGTTGGTTTAACAGCAAAATCAAATTTCGTAAATCATTCCAATTCATCTACACACATGTTGAAAGTCAAGTGAGCTGCGAGCTAGTCTATCGACTTTCGAAATTTCACTTTGAGCATATATAAATACTAACAAATGTGAATTACGCATTTCATTTTTGTTAAATTCAATTTCGAAAATCACAAACTCGATCGTGGCCGATTAAACTTAGACTATAACTTAGATTAAACTTGTGAAATTTGATTTTCAGCTTACAAATAATTACTATCAAAAAAATGGAATCCGCAAAAATATCAAATTTATCTAATTACTTCATGGTCGATGATGGTTATCAATATATAATATTTATATCCATGTTATAGAGAAAAAAAGTCATTATTTTATAATATTTTTCCCTTCGTTCTCAGGTAAAATGTGAAATGATACCTTTGGATAAATTATGTATTATAAAAAAAATTATGTGTTATTGAACTTTTTCATTATTTTTTTTACGATATCCGAAATTTCATGGCTTGTCTTCCAAACGCGAATTCCGTGACATTTTCTCAGCTATATAACGACATAATAATAATTTAAATAGTAATTTAGACAAGAGTTTGTTTTATATGTTAATTTTTCATTATTATTATTTTTTCCGATCTCTCTTAAAAATTGTTTTTACAACGTATCGTTAAAAAGGGCTTCGATTATTAACACCACGAAGATGCTTTTAACTTATTTACGATTTAATCATTTTCAACCGCAACACTTCAAAACACTGTGTATAATTTTTATGCATGTATAATGAATAATTACGATTTAGAAAAACATCACTAGATGGTAAAAATGAAGTTTTTTATCGTAATTTCTTACTTGTATTGAGTTATAATCGTTTTAATTTTTTATTGGTAAAAATATTGAATTAAAAAAAAAATAGTAATTGTGGATCAAATAGCCATTTTGTTCATCGTAATCTACAATTATTTTAAAAACTTCACATTGTTCGTCTTAAACGTTACGTTATAGCGAAACATGATTTCTACGCAAAGCACGAGAAAAGTGTGCGTACAAAATGTGGATTAAGTCAATATATACTAATAATACCATATTATAATTTATAAAGTAAATATCATATAGATGTTCTAATATAAAATTTCAATTCAAATTATTATGCAGGGATGACGTTTTCATCATATACCCAATAAAATATAATATGTGCACAAACTTGTATTTTTTTTGGTTTTTTTTTTTTTTCATTAATTCTCGGTTAGCCAAATGTGTTGTAAACCGACGGAAATATATTATCAGTATTACAGAACTTACGAAATGCTCCCTAGAGAAATATTAAATTAAGGTACCTACACAGTTAGAAACTTTTGGTCGAGTCCTGTACGTTATGTATACAAAATCCTTGTTAGTTTTCAATATTTTTTTCCTCATTTTCAAACAACAATGACTACCTATATCATGGAAATATATCGAATTTAATTAATATATATTTAAATAATGTGTATAGAGTGAAATTCGAGTGGTAGCCTGGAATTATTCACTATATCTAATATATAATACATACCTACATTGTATCTAAAGGAGCGAGTATGTGCATTGTATTATATTGTTGTGTGTACAGAATGTGTATAGAAACATAAATACGATAATATTTATTTGACGAACAATATTATTTGTAGTTATATTACGAGATATAGTACGCAGCACCAATATATGTGAAAATTACAATTTATTATTATTGGAATCCCAAAAACTCGAATATAATTATATTATGTGCCATTTAGTGCAGACGTTAATGCGTGGCAGTGGATAATAAGCTCTATAAAATTGACTACGGCAAAAACAGATTATCGAATAATTAAATTATCCGATACACACGATATCACTGGCTTTTGGTTTTCGTTACGCGAATGGTTTTTTTTTTTTCGTTTTTTTTTTTTGATTGTCTCGGGTGAGCCGATAGCGAAACACCGAGTTCAAACGCACTCTGTTTTATAGAAGATAACATATTATTATTATAACATAGACATTAAAACGAAAAAAAAAAAAAAAAAAACAAAACAAAAAACTACGGCCTCGCCAATGGATTACGTTTTTCAATTGGCTCGTATAAGGATTCAACGAATGCCCTTGTAAAATACATTATTCAGATAGTCATTATACCGCCATCGGACGGGACGGGTATATGGGAATACAAAAAGTAAGTTCAGCGTTTCGAGTTCCACCCTTGCTCTGACGCTTGTTTAGGAGAGCCTTCAATATATATATATATACATATATGTATGTGTGTGCAATGTATATATGTATATGTGTGCAATGTATGTGCATGTGTCTGTGTATAAGTACTCTAGCTGTCCAACCCCCGAGTACAACGTCTCATTTTATTTTCAATTCGTATTATGTGTTCTCCCGTGCCCGCTGCAGATCGACTGCAGTCTCTACCGACATGTATTATTATTATAATAATAATAATAATAATCAAAAGCACAATGTTCGTCATTACAATCGCTTTGTCGTAGACGTACACGCGGAGTGAGAAACAAAAAAAAAAAAAAAAAATGTTAAATAAAAAACAATAGAGAATTATTTCCATCGCGTCCGTATATGTGTTTTTATTCTTTGCGAAAAAACTCAATTTAAAATATGATTTCACCCGCGAAAGCGTATATCTTAAATGCGTGGAAAACAATGTATAAATAAAAAATAAAGAGTGTCATATTATACTGTATTATTACGATACGTGTTCCACATAATTGTATTTCTTATCACGGCGTACATAAAAATAATATAATTTAATTGAAATCTAGTATTCATATTTCTTACTGTGTTGTTCGTTTCCATTTAGAATATATTATTATAATAATGGAAAATTATTTCTAATACATGACCAAACCAGGTGCATCCTCCATATAGAGGCTCGTAGTTTTGAACATAATTCTGCAGTGTTCCCCACACATTGAAAATATTACACTTCCATGAATTTAAAATGTTGTAAAATATTGTACAATTAAAAACACCTATATAGTGCCTAAATTTAACTGCAGGTAACAAATAAAATGTACGACTCGTATTTAAATATTCCTATAATATTTAGAATATAATATTAATATTTACGATTTCAGTTATCAAACATTTTTAAAATTATTAAAATTTCAATGAATAATCAATGTAAACTTTAGAATACAGAGTATATTACTAGAAAATCCGCAGAATTTAAAGTTAGAAAAAACGATCTTATAAAACCAACTATATTTATATACCTAATATTTTTTATTTAAATATGTTAATTAGTAAGTATATTCATTCCATTCAAAAATAAATATTTTACATTAAGATTTGAAAAGAAATTTGAAAAAAATCATTTAGAATTTGTATTAATAGGCATAGTTTATAAAAATAATTTTATTTAATATGTGTTATTTTTGATACCTAGCTTAAAACTTTTATATTAAATTTGATTATTATGTAAATCCAATTTTAGTGTATCATATTCTTATAATAATTATAGTATATTTTCAGTAATAGAGGTTTGGACATTTTGACAATATATAGTAATGATTCGTAAAAAAATATTTATTATAAAGGCCACTAACAACTATTTTTGTACTGGGACTTCAAATCCGAAGATAGGTCTTTACACGGATAAAATTTAATTTCCAAGGTGTGAAATTTTTTATTTTTTAGTTATGCCGGGGATTTAAATTTTATACGCAAATCTGAGGAACAACAAGGACAATTCTAAAGACGATTTAAAGATTTTCGAAGCAAAATTAATATCATTGATCGGTCACTAGGGGCAACACAAAGTTTGTCATTTCATCAAATGAATAATTCATCGTTTATTTGATAAAATATTTAAATTCCCCGAACGAAAAGCAGGTAATCGACATTCACATTGTTCTCCGCGATTCGATTGCAGACTAAATACGTATATACATGTGCATATATATTGTATAATATACCAGCTGTCTATATATATATATATATATATATAATTTAAAACGATAGAAACTTGCATACAATTATAGTTTAAAAGTGTATTAAACGACCACTATCTGCAGGAATCGAATTGAAAATGGAAACACAGTTTTGTGTATAAAAGGGTGAAACTTAAACAGGTAGTGAGAAACGAAACAAAATAATTTATTATATATATATATATATATATATACAGTGAACTTAGGTGCGTGTAAGTAAATACACCGGGCAATATATACTGCACGGGGGCCTGTACGATGTGGTGTCGAGTGGCCAGATCCCCAAATGGTAATTTTTCGGGGGTCAAAACGATAAAAAATCAATGTTCTTATTGAAAAATTCCGGTTATGGAATAATGATCGTAAAAATTCTGAACGTGCGGTTTTAAATTGAAAATTCACAAAAGCGTTAAGCAAATACCTAGTAAATTTATGTACCTGATGAAAATAAAAATAATTTGACGGTCGGTTTTGATCATGAAGATATAAGTCGAGAACTCGACGTGAATGTGACCCGCGTCTCAAAAGACGGCTTTTTTTTTTTTTTTACGCCATTTCGTTTCATTTTATCCACACTGGTTTACAATTATTATAGCGGACACACCGTCGTCGCACTGACCGGTTTATATTTGATTGGCGTATGTCAAGTATATATATATATATATATATATGTATATATGTATATTTTTTTTTTTTTTTTTACACATAACTCAATTGATTTGTCTAAAAGACGCCTACAATAGAATTCCGCAGTGCAGAAATACATACTTAAATGCATATACATATGCTCGATTTATACACATATACAGAGATATAAGTACATATATATATATATATATATGGATGTAATAATATACGGATATATCAACTACTACTTATAATATGCATGGAGGTAGAATATAGAACTCTTCCGGTGCACTGCGGGGTTTTTCATCAAATTGCGTGTGCGTATACCGCTGCGCCACTTGTCAGACTTCCTCTCTTTCAAATGCTAATGCTTTAAAACGGCCGCCACCGCCGCCGTACTTCAAAACTCGAATAGGCGTTTTCTACCGACCCATTTTGGTCACTTGATATTCACATTCATTATGTACCCTCTTCTGCCTGCACTGTTGCAATAATGCACACCATCAACCCCAACCTTCTCCAACGCGACCGTCCGAGCACCGGACTAATAATTTACGTCCAGTCTTAATATATATATATATATATATATAATACAATAATGAATGTTATAACGAAGCGGTCGGTCAACTGCTGCAGACCGGCGAGAGTAAAAAAAAAAAAATAAAAAAATAATAATAATAATATTACGACCACTCGAAAAACGGAGTATTTTTTTCCCCGAAATAGTTTATACGAAAAATCTATAGAGGTACATCGATTCACGAGATAACTGGGAATTATTTTTCCCCCGACGTACGACCACGTGCAAAGAGCGAAACGATGTTTAAATTGAAAAACAAAAAAAAAAAACCATTTTGCCGAGTTGTTTCGGTACAATCCCATCGAAAATCACTACGACAATTATACATGTACATTATATATATTATATATATACCATTGGCAACGAAAATACTTTTTATTATTATTATTATTATTATATTTTTGTAGCTGCAATTTCATTATAAGAAATCAACGTACCGTAACGACATAGTTTAACTCTAAATACGCGACTTATTTAACTGGTATTTCTGTAAAAAAAAAAAAAAAACTTATAATTGACAAAGTTTACGAAATAACTTCGGAAAACAACCGAAGAACGACGATTGGTCGGTAATCAATAAAATACAATATATTATATTACTACGTGAAAAACGTAGATTAATAATTCCGATTCGTGTGAAAGACGTTTTTAGATTTTTAATACGATATTTTTGTGTTATTACTTATACAGTCGATGGCAGCTTTTTTTCCTACATATTATAATGTGATAATTGTAATAATTATACGATGATAAAATTATACATTTTACACGAATAATATTCATACCCGAGTGTTAGGTGAGAGTGGCCAAAATAGAAAACATTTCAAAAGCCGAAATCAGTATGACCAGATGAAAAAAAAAGATTTATTATTAGATTATAGAAGAATATTGAACAATATTGAACAACATGTATTGTGTGCTATTCTAGATAGTATAATAATATCAAAATAGACCCTAATAATATCCTATGAAACTATGTTATTGTTGCATGGTTAAAATAATTATATATCTTACACGAAATATAGTTTAGTCACGTATATAACCTCTAAATAATATTATGACAAACAATAAAACATGATAAATATAAATTTTCAGGACTACGCGATACTGGGCGTTTATCAAGGATTTATCTGCGGGGATATTTCATTCCGAATCTAAGGAGCGTCAAAAATCGCACGGAGGTTTTAATCCTCTAGTATACACCGACGCATATTAACACTAGGACACAATTTTAAACTAAACTTTTAATCAAACCAGTCGTATTCGTCAGACACGCCGCGCATCATAACACGGACTTTGGGGCTCGTATATATTGGAAATGACGACTCGTATAGGTACATTTTATATATTATATTATGTAAACAGGAATATTACGTTCAGTCTTTTGGTCTGGTGAACTCGAAATTGCCGGCTTTGAGGGGTCGCTATATATATATATATAAATATATATGACTACGACGAACTGAGAGAAAGGTGGAGAACGATGGACGGAAGGAAATAATAATAATAATAATAATAATAATAATGATAATAATAACCGATTCGCCGGTTGAAAGGACGCGAAATATCGCGCGCAAAAAGGGGTTAGTATAGAATACGGCTGCTGCCGTCTCGGACTCGGGTGCCGGCGGCGGCCCCGAGAGTTGATTGCCGACGAACCGGAAATGAACAGGTGCGTCATCGTCTATATACTGCTATAGAAATTACACTGCCGTCAGACGACGTGGTTTTCTCGTATATACCCCTCCGGGCCCGGAGTTCAGATCTAATGAACCAAATCACCATAATGCACTCGTCGCGGATGCAGTTGCAAGTGCCTTACACAGTACCTGCACATATTATATAATATTATGTATTTCGTGCACACGTCGGAAAATTTGAATGTATTACCGTCTCCCACCACCGTGCACGTATACTTGTATAAAAGGAAAATTACCATGTCCTGGCAAGTGGATACATCGTAATATGCATTCAGGTCAAAACCTGACCTAACGTCTAATACAGGGTGCGGCGTAATGGACTCCCACATTTCCGAGGTGAATTAAAAAAAAAAAAACTATGCAAGATATGGAAAAAAAAATTTTATGTATAGAAACTATATTATATAACGTTTTTTAAAAATTATATCGTTCAAATGATTGACTTGACGAGCGGTGCACATATGGAGTCGTTCTCGAAAGTTTTCCATCACTCTCGCCAGCATATCGAGGTAGTGTAACCTCGGAGATTTCTTGACGGATCGTCTTCTTTAGTTCTTCAATAGTTGTAGGTCGATGTTTAAAAACATCAGATTTGAGGTATCCTCATAACAAATAGTCACATGGACTAAAAAGTTTTCTAACATCTCGCAGTACCGGTTACAGTTACTGTGATGCCACCCTCTTCAAAAAAAATAAGGTCTCATGATGCCTACCGTAGACAAGGCACACCAAACTGTTATTTTAGGACTATGAAGAAGTCGTTGGTGTATTATTTAAAGATGTTCAGCAGCCCAGTAATGAAAATTTTGTTTGAAACAGTTTCGTTTGGATTCAAATCGAACCGAGTGCGAAATGCTCTCTGTGTTGCAATCAGACATTCGACGTTTTCGAAAAATGCTTCGATAACGAAACCACATTGTTCACCGGACCACAACATTGTGACGACTAAAAACCTTATTAATAACCTAAACCAATGAAATAAACCGCTTTAATCTAATCAGTTTGGTTACATGCTAAAGATTATTTGAAATATGGGAGTCCATTATGCCACACTCTGTATTGCATAATATGTACACGTTGCGGCCCGATCATTGACGTCGATCATCCACTCGATTGGTTCAAATACATTTTCAGAAGGTACTTATTTTGGTAACGTGAGCAGGTTAATAATTCAATAACAAACATGACGCGGTGCATTAATACATAAATATAATATGAAGGGAACGGTCGTATTGAATTCGATCGGAAATCTCGTGGGAAATACGATGACTATTCGAGACGGGATTTTAAATAGCTAGTCGTCGGACGGTTGAAAGCGTAATTATTATCACGAAACTTATCGTACACAATGTCATATATTAATTATTTTAAATGTCATAACAGCAAAATTTGCCTCCTGTTTTGAATACTAATGATCCGAGGAATATTATTCCGCTATTGAAGTGGATCTCTAAAATACGAATACAATAATTCTGGTAAGAATTTCGTTTTTTAACCATCATAGATGATGGAATGTTGGAAGGTACGTAGCCCTCGGACAGTATAGACTATATAACAGGGGTGGCCAAACTTCGGTTCTTAAATTAATTTTGTGTGGCTCTTGAAACCAAAAGAAATAATAAGTAATACAGATTTTAAAAAGTAAATAATAAATATAATTAAATGGAAACTCTTCCCAGTCTGACGACGCTTAACTTTTGTAATGACCAGGCAACGTTGTTCACGCACCAGTGCATTACCTTTTTTGTGGAGTTGGCTACTTAATGACTCTCCAGTGGTTGTTAGATTTGACTTTTTAGATTTTTAAAAATGTAGTTCAGCATTTACAAATGCTAAACATATCATTAGAAGGAGGAGAATCTTATTTCTGATTTACGCAGAGTGTATTTAACTTTAATAGCAAATTTAGACTCTTTCGGAAATACCTTGAGACTAAAACATTCGCTCATTTCAGATGTTTGAAAAAATTACTGAAAGTCTTCCAAACGTTTAGATAAAAATATAAGATTACATGTGTAAAATGTTTGGTCTTACTGAAGATATCAATGGCAAATTTAATGATTTGAAAACACTTAAACCTTCACTTTCATGTCTGAAAAGTCATTTTGATGTTGATCTGTTCTATTTCATCACCGACTACAAAGGATACAGTAGCTGTAAAATTGGAGCTACCAAAACTGTAAAGGAACGATGGACTAAAAGGACTGAAACTAAATGGTGTTTTGGCCATAGAATTATGGAAGAAGGTTTCAGAAGAAAAATATCTACTAACAAAAGATTGTTCCAATATTTTGGGCTACTTATGTGTGTGAATCACAGTAGGTACTCAACGCTTATATTCGTTAAATAGAAATATCTATCTGAACTAACTAATGAACATTTAGATGAACTCATACGAACTGCATTAAGCAATTGTTAGCCGGATTTCGAACAACTCAACAGAACACTTGAAAAAGCACTTCTCAAAAATGAAATCCTTTTACTCTTTTTAAAATTTTTTCACACGTATTATTACGCGTGATATCTAATCTATGATAATAAAAATCAGGGCCATTACGCCCAATGTATTTTCGTATTTTACGATAATTGAGAATCTTTTTTAAATTCTATTGGTTCTAACATATTTTTCTTCATATTATGCGGCTCACGAGAGATCGGTGGCCATTCCATGTTTCTGGCCAACAATACTCGATATTCTCGACCGTAGGCTTTGTGACAAATCGTCTGCGGGTCGTATTATTATTATTATTATTATTATTATTATTATCGTCGTCGCCGTCGTGGATCGGAACTCGGGCGAAATCCTCACGGCCAACTCCCTACTGGCCGCGACGTCACGAAAATCTTCGGATTTCATTATAATACGCGGCGATGATCACAACAACCACTCACCCGCCCACCCGAACCCATAACCGAATGTTGAAAATTAGTCCGATGTGCCGGGCCCGAGCCGAATGGGCGCTTAATTGGCTCGCCGACCGTGTGACGCGACGACGGTGACGACCGGACAGAAGAGACTACCTACTGTCCCAGCAGTAATCCGATTCCGCGAACGGCCGACCTCGCCCGTACTTACGAATTTGACGTTGTCCGAGACACGCGACCCGGGCCGGGCAGAGAACGTCGGCGTCCGCGCCCCGTATATATACGCGCGACGTTTTGACAGCGTAGAAATCCACGTGGTCCGCACGGTGATGGCGTCGGCGGTGCGGTTAACGGGGGAGGGGGTAGGGGGGCCGAGCATTACGTATTATTACTGTGCGGGCCGGACGACGGGGAAACGTCAGGGCACGTGAATAATTTGTTCGGCGGTGAGGAAAACTCTTCGATTCGGAAAATGACACGCGCGCCTACTGTAATTGACCGTCTAGGTCCACCGTCATTCGTCCGGCGTGCGTTTAACGGTTTCTGATAGGTCTGATACCGATGTGGGATATACCCGACCGTCCGGTAATCCGAAAACTGTGCGTAACGTTTGCCGATATGATATACATTATGAATATTACGGACGGGTTTTGCATAATATAACAACGTGGTTAATTCGAACTATTTTCACTCGAAATCAGCCAGCCATACCCTTTTATATTCACACGATGCCAAAAAAAATCTCATCTCGAATATTTTCGTCGAATAACTCGAAGTATCCATTTTAATTAACAATATCATAACTCATAAAACCTGCTATCGGATGGTCGTCGAATTGATTATTTTACACGTCCGACAGTGGTCGGGGCCATGTAACACCACAACAAACCGTCGCAAATTGTTTTCGAAAAGCTTGCTTTTTAAGTGTAAGGGTAGAGAATACGAGCGATGAAGAATTTATACAAACGGTTACCACGGATAACTGGGTCGACGTGAGACAACGTGTAAATATCCTTTTCGATGATTATATCAACGTGGTCAACGATTTGAAAGTATGTGAACATTTATCAGATTCAAACATTTTCAAATGTTATTTTAATTTTAATTTTTTTTTGGATTACTCGAATTTTTGGATAATTTTAATTTTTTTACCGGTCATATAACTTCGAGTATCATACCGTTGAATGAACGAGTTGAAAGTCACGAACGAAATGTGAATTAATACATATTGTTGTTTGAGCATACCTATTTTTCGAAAATGTCAATATTTAACCAACTTCAACTTATTAATTTAGTCATTCATTTTGCACACATTCTTCACGTTACTCATTATACTTTAGTTTAATATTTCAGTTCAAATTGATAAAAAAGTGTTTTAAAAATGAATGGCATAAATAGGTTTATCTAGAAAATATGAACTAGTTCGTAAACATAATTCGATTAAATATTCTTATAAAATATTTAATATTTAAAATTAACTTTCCAAAGACTAACATTTATATTATTATTATTATTATATTATTATATTGGTTGAATGTTCGGAATATTTTACGTATACTTATTGAGTATAAATTATTGTACATTTTCCACTATACTATAATGCGCTGCAACACCAAACTAATTGGACCAATCTCTAGAATATACTTTAAAACTATAGCAAAAATATAATATTTTGTCTCTGAAAGTTTACCTATAAATTAAAAAAAAATCCTATTAAATTCGATAGCTTATTATGAACGTAAAAAATGATCATTTCACACGTCATGTTATACTAGAATAACTGAATAATTAGATTATATATTCAAAACACGGATTTTAGTTTAAAAGAGATAAACTATTTTTAAACACGAAGCGAACAAATTCATACGGACGATTTAAGAATTCATCCGCATAATTTACTACGTAGTTCATAGAAAAATCTATTGAATTGAATTAAATTCAAGAAGAAGATGTGACTGAAATGTTGGATAAGCAATGTTGATTTGCATGTCTAATGTTTATAAAAATATTATTGAAATCGGTTTTCGTCTTTTATGCATTATATCACTATATAATACTATAATATACATTTTATCATAACATAGTCACCTATTGCCTATAGAATAGGCAACGTCGTGAAATATCAAAGAGTAACATAAATTCCTATTTTGTTTTTTTTTCTTTCAAACCAAATCCTCCTCAAACTTAAGATGTAAATATTTATACACCATTTAAGAATTTGTATTATGCATCTAGTTTACTAATCGTATAATAGGTACATTTTACGTCATTATACACACACGCTGTACATAAACTGTCCATAATGGTATATGTATAATACAGCAGCACAAACAACCGACAACCCTCGAAAACATTATATGGTTGAACTAGGGCAAAATTGGTTTATACGCTAGTTTATATGCCAATATATGTATATATATATATATATATATATATATATATTATAATAACGTTAAGTGTGTTTATATGCTACCGCTATACATGTCTAAATTAAGGAAAGAAACTAAATTTTATGAGATTATAGCTGTATAGAACATGGATCTTAAATGCTTATTATATTTTTGGTGGCAAAAATGAATTAAAAACAACTGTGTACCTTTAATGGTTTGATCGTAAAGCTCCAAGAACACCAAAGGTTTTCTATTGCCGATAAAAACACGCACAGCAGTTTCACAAAATGTATATACATACCGTACATGCCAACCGACCTGAAGACGTGTGCAAATAATTCTCTATAGTAGTCAGAGTAGGTCAACTATTGTTTATTTCATTAGAAATAATAATTAATAACGGAATTTTTTTTATATTAAATAAGTACAATTATTCGAATTTGTTCCTTGTTCAATTACGTTTTATCGTTTTTATTTTTAAAATATAATTCAAAATTGTATTGATATATTTTGCAGCCATGAAAATATTATAATATCGTTATTATCGGATTGACATTACCATATATATATATATATATATATATATATAAAATATATTACATACGAAAAGTATAAATTAAAATAAATTATTTCTGATTATAAATGAGACATATCGCACCCCTGCTAGTCAAGCTGCTTTTAAGGAAAGGTTAAATTTCGCCGATCGCATCTACCAAAAAGATCTCATATGATCATATAGTAGTCATCTCACCAGTTATTTTATTCTCCTTGGTCGAACCTAACCTAACCTTATGTCCCTTCTAACTGTAGCTTCTTATCCCTAAAATCCTTTTGGGCATATATAGACCCTGAAGAATTTTTACCGCCTATAGCACCCAACGTATTCCGTATATAATTCTCAGCCTCCCTGCCTCCTAAGATCCTTATCGTAAATTGTCATGTAAAAACTCTCCCCTAACCACCAAGTCAATACTAGTAAATCCTCATTTTATTGAAACACGCACCCTCAATCACACCCGTTCAATTTATACAATTCCGACGGTTTTTCTATTATCCCGGTGAGCCCCACCAAGTCCTTAGTAGATGTCGTTCCATATTACGATTTACAAACGTAATAACAATTTTGTTATGTATACCTAATATTACGATTATGTTACATAACATTACTATTGTTATTTGTAATAAGTTATTATGTGTATAAAAGAATAATTCAAAAATGGTTTCAAAATCTAAAAATAAATACATAAACAAAAGATACGATCAGACTAAAACTTCATTACCTTATTTCAACTATATTATGTATACCATTATGAACATTTTATAAATTATATTATTATCACCGGTATAAATTTAATGTTCATTTTTTTATTACGAATGATAAATTTTCAATCTATAAATTAAATGTGTAATCACCAAATATTTAAAATATTTTAGATAAAAAAAAAGTAATGAGAGCCCCTTTAAAGTCGAAAAATGCCATTAAAATTCCAATGCACCTAACAAAAAATAAAAATATTATTTACAAACTTCGAAAGAAGATAAATTACATTACGTTAAAATATTCCGTATTACTGAAATTACATTATCTATCAACAGAGCATTATTTTAATGCACAAATCTATCTAAATCACAACCCCATAGCACTATTAATTTAATAATATTAATACGAAACTTGAGTGCGACACCTTTCGGGTGCAATATCTTATAAGTGCACTTATATGACTAAAGCCTCTTTGAGTATGAAACCTTGCAACTCGTGTAATCTTCGGGATCCTGATAATCGGTCGCTAAAGTATTTTTGCTAGATATTTGTAATAAAGTGCAGAGGGAGATTCCATGGAAATATTTGGTTTTCGCTTTCTAGGAGATAGTTTTCCTACCCTTAAAGTGTTTCGGGTGAATGGAGGCAGATAAAGTGTAGTGAAATACATAAATTATAATAATTGGTTAAACTATAACTGTTTTAGGGATTTAATGTATTCCTCCCAATACCGTCATTGTGGATGTTTCGATGAATTACCGAAATAGTTTATAATAATATTACAAGTTTCAACAACATTTTTAAAATAGAACGTTATTTTATATTTTTTTAGTTTGACTCGCGTTAAATCAAATAAACATTAGTACATAATACAGGTATAAGCGACAATGATTATCGAGTTTATGCGTGGACTGCTTTAAATTACTATATGATTAACGAACGAAAACCCTCATGTGTAATGCCTTATAATAAATATATATATATATATATATATATATGAATGTAGGTACTCTTCGAATAGGACCGAAAGTTTATAATTATTTTTACCCAATTACAAACTTTCAATATCACGCTAGTTACCCTCGTTATAAAACTCATTAGTTAGTACTCGACTCGGTAAACTTCATTTGTATAAAACATATTAGCAATGAAACGATAATAATAAAATACAAAAAATGCACACATGTATATATATATAGAAAATATGATATATATATTATTTTTTTTATATATATTTAAAAACCTCATTAATAACTCACGTGAATTACATTGATTATTATTAAATTAGTATAGGTATAGTTGTTGTTCATTAATATTTTTTTCGCAATATGCATATTAAATTATTTACATTAAAATAAATACGATTTTATTAAAACGTTTCATAATAAAATATTATTTTACTTTAAGTAAATGTAATTTACGTTATGTGGGAAAATTTAAGTAACCAAAACCGGAAACTAAACCAAAAAAATTTAATTTATAGAATGAAAAAATCAATAAAACACCTAAATGTTATAATATTTTTTCGGTTTTCTTAAAAAAATAAAATTTTAACACCATAAAATTTTATTCGCTATTTTTATTTTATTTTTTTTTTTTTTTAATTTCGTAGGAAATAAATGTACTCCTAACAAATCAAATCATAATAAAATATAACAGAGTTTTATGTTTCAATTAATATTATTATTAAATAGTAGGTACTTAATATTTAAAAAATATAATGTGAGATTATTTATTACATTTTGTTGAATAATTTTAATGATAGATACGAATTCTGATATTAATTTTTCTAGTACAAAATAAAAATTAACTATTTTTAAACTATTTCTTTATATTTCTTTCCATCATAAGTATAAACTTAAAGAGTTAAAATTAATGTTTAATAACTATTAACATTTAAAGATCTAGTGTTAATTCAACGTAACTAATTTTTCATTATTTTGTCCATATAAATATTTCCCTAATATTATTATGAAATTATGAATACCTGTATATAAAATGGATTAAGTAAAAAAAAACATAATATATATTTATAAACTGGTTTTAGTTAACCAGTAAACTTGAGAACGATATTAACTAAATATTTAAACCAAATAAAATAAAACCATAATGTGGATACCAACTACGATAAGTGATTAAGTGATATAAACAAAAGTTAAACATTAGTATTATATTATGTATATTTTATCTTGATATTTGATTAATAATTTTTATGTGATTTATACATATATATTGTATAAGTATAATATATTTTATATTAATTATTGGTATATATTTTAACTCTTTATTACAAATCAAAAACCTATTCTCACAATATGAGTAAAATAAAAACGGTTATCGGATAAAATCAAATAATATCGAAATTTATAAAATAATATATATTATTAGGAATCGTTAGCTTTATCAAGGTAAAATTGTTTATGAAAATTCAAATATATTTATTATTAAATTGTTCTATATATATATATTATTATTAAATATGGATTTTGAGGTGAAAATGCATGATTTATATATTTAATTTTAAATGTTAGGTACCCATTATAATTAGATGATGAAAAAAGAATACCTACTAATTATGTTTTAAAAGTTATATAATTATTATTCGGAGGTCAAATGGAATTGTAAATTTTAAAATCTATGGTATGTTTTATCTCGATGCACCAACTGTAGTTTTATTTTTACATCATGAAATCAATGATTTATTATGTTTTATTTTGTTTAGTTGGATTTTCAACTCAGTTAAAACTTAACAAATACATTATTTATCCGTATTTTAATGAAGAAATAAAATAAAATTACAAACATTCATTTAAAATGTATTTATTTATTTATTGTATTTTTTTTTATGGAAATACTGAAATGTTCACGGTAATATATCAACAAGATTTTTCAATAAATATTACCAATATTCGAGGTAAATACTATGATTTTCATAAAATACGCGCTTCAGTATAATGGCTTTTAAACATTAAATATAAAAAATATTTAACATTTTTTTTTTTTATATATCAAAATAATACCACAGGACTGGATTATTAACAAAATAAAAGCCCCTGTATAAAATTCAACCATTTTAAAATATAATTATTTATATTATTATAGTGCCGAGCTGCCGTGCATGGGAGTTGGTAAATTGTCTATCCATGTCGCCGCGTTAGTTTTTAAACATCTTGCGTGTTTTTTCAACGTAGTTTTTTACCGTGTAAACTGACAGATAATGTACATTATCGAAAAAAAGAATTCAAACGATAATAAACTCGAACCGACTCGTCTTTTCTCAACTGGATTTTGTACCACAGAGGGGATTGAAAAGTTAAAAAGTAAAATGATGGCATGCATTTTGTTGTCACCAGAATACACGCTTCTTTCGATTGTACATTTCAAAGTGTATATATACAACAATATTTAATTCGAAACAAAACGACATATTTTAAAATCTGTATTTGAATAAATGAATTTTAATTTAAAACAACAAATTGTTTTTCGTCTTTATATATAGAGTATTAAGTAAATATATACGCCAGTTAACGCGTTATACGTTTGATATTATGAACTACACAAGAGATGAAACTCTAGAATTAAATTGTAATACATTTTAATTGTCATTTAAATGAAACGTTTGAATAATTTGCACGGAACACATAAAACAGTACTTATACTATATTATATACATTATACGTTTTATGACAATATTTACTTTGAACGTATTTCATGGGAGTAGTATTAGTCAAAGTGTTAAACGCTGTGAGAAAAATAGAAACTAAATCCAATTGAAAAATATTAATAAATCGTAGGAAATCATATTTTTCGCTTTCAAAATAAATATTATTGGACTAAAACTTATCTCCACGATTAGCAATTACTAAAATGATGTACATGTTTGACTTGAAAATCATTGTAAAAATATCATAAATTTAAAAAGTTTCGCAAAATATTTTATCGACTGGCAGAAAAAATGTCGAACATTTGTGATCGTTATTCATATTTATAATTCACCGTATAAATATAAATAATGCATCGAGTCCAGTCGAATAGAAATAAAAAATAATTTTTGGATGTGCAGCAGGGTTTGACTCTTGGAATATCTTCAAACTGATGCAATTAAAAGGGATTACTTTAGATTTTAGTAAGATCAGATCAATTAGTCGAAAATTATATCTTTATATATTATATTAGTATACCTTTATTCTCTAAATTACTAAATCATCATAAATTTTTGTAATGTCATCGTATATTACAGAAAATAAGTACGATTTCCCGATTGTGCTAGTGCATGAATTCTTAATATTTGTTTAGACCTTCAACACGCTGTTTTATATCGTTAAAAATGTTCATTTCACTCCTGCGGTCACACTTTACACTTATAATTACTTCACTTTGATATACCGCTGAAAATTTTAGAGTTTGTTAATTTGTATATATTATTACTCGATCGTTTAGCTGCACGTTATTTGGGAAGCTAATAGAGGGCTAATAATATTATTGTATTATACAGAAATTCGGACAATTAATCAACGTGTATTACTACCGTGCATAGTACGTGCGGAAAAATATAATTTTATTTTGGTATATGCCGATAATTATATGACGATTATTATTCTATGTTAAACTCCAAGTGCAAAATGGCAAAAAAAAAAAATATTCTGACGGTCAGTTAATTATTTTTAAAAAAAAATGCATATATATTTACGGTATGTTAAAACCGAAGCTGTCTGAAAAATACCATGACAGTCAATAATTTGTACAAAAAAAATCCATTTTTACGTACACAAATGTACAAACACTGCTCTATGAAAAAAAAAACACGAATACAATAGTTCAATGTACTAAAAAGTAATTTTCATTTTCATTATGATATATACATCATATATTATATATTCAGTAAATACTATTTTGTAAATCGATTATATAACACATGTATATAGCACGGTTTTATTGCGTAAAATAAATATATTGAATCTATTGTTATTAATAATTAGTTTCCATTTTTTATTGAATTTTTACACAATTGTCCATATTTAAACTATGAAATGTACCCGGACCGTGAACACGGTCATTCCACGACTTTCCACGACGGAGCTACCGGTCTCCCGGGATAGAACCGAGATCAGAATCCGGCGATCAATCATTAATGGACCGTATATGAATATGCATTAATCGGGTGCTCTCGACATGTCCAATATTGGTTTTCACGTTCACTTCAACCCCCGGCGGTAGTCCCTTGGTCGCATCCCACTCGTTACCTCCCCTATACATTAAGGTCTTTGGCCACCATCTCCCCCCCCCCCAAGGACATCTCTACACTTGCCTACGCACAAAGTACAATTATCACAAATCTATAAATATACAATATATTCTATCTCTTTCCATCATATCATATACAAATATTATATAACGTGCGTATTATATTATACGAAATAATACTACCCCGACAACTGGTATGTACGCTATTGTTCGTCGGCGATGCGTAAATTCGGCCACAGGGACACTACGGCGATAAACATTATAATATAGAATACGCGTATAATAGGGTGAAAAGAGGAGAATATAGGGCGAAACGGGACAGAGGACGAGGAACAAACCATGGCGAGAACGCGTGGACTTTACGGTCGTAAATAATAAACGCAACGCCACCGGGCGAGCGCAACAATTATATTATTATTATTATTATCATTATTATTATTATTATTATTATTATTATTATTATTATAATATTGTTACACCGATTGTTATTATCGTATGGAAATGGTGGGTCTCGTCTTCTCCGCGACCTCGTATTTAACCCTTTCGTCGTTGCCGCCATCCGTAGATGCTCACCTACACCATCCGCGTCTGAGCATAGCGGAAAATGGAAAATTAAATGAATGAACAATCCCATGATCTCCGAGTAAACCCAGTTAAAAAAAAAAATATATATATATATATACATAAATATATTCGTAGGTATATACAACGTTATTTACTTCTCCACGTCCGCATGATATATATTATGTCTCTCTAATTATCAGGACAGAAACGCCGGATGTAACCATTATATCCGACATCTACCTAATCGTGGAGCACAACAATTATTCGTTATTTGGCAAACGTGAGTCAAATTTTTAATTAATTTTTAGGCTATTAAAGACTATAAACACTTGAAGGCAACGGTAATATAAGTATAATGTCCTGTGTCTCGGCAAATATCATTCGTCCGACATCAATTTAACCTCTGCATTTTTTTACCGAACAAATGATATCTCGTGTTTTTTAATTGTACACAACAGACATGCGAACATATAAAATCAAATGTCCCACACTGCGTATGTCAAAACTTCCATTTTATTATCTCTGTTTCACATCGATCTACAAATTACGGAAAACAACAACGAAATGTATTCTTCATATTGAATCTATTTTATATACCTACTGAAATTAATGTTTAACGACCTTACAACAAATTGAGTCCACCGAAACGTGATGATTTTCCGTCCTACGTCTACATTTGGAGATTTTGTGGTCATTTCCCTCCCCTCCGATGTGAGAAATGTGGGAAGGAGCATTTGTCCGCGATAGAGTATCCCAAGCCTCGGGTATACCGAACCAACTGCGCTTTTTGTGTTGTTGCTCACACTACCAATTATAAAGGCTGTATAATATATTTTAAACAACTCATTTCCATTCGGAAGTTTACAACCAAAAGTTTAGCCTTAAAACGTTCACACTCGAATAATCAAAACGTCACGAAGAAAATCATGAACTCACACCCTTACGCATCCGTCACAGTAAATAAAAACTCTCCATAATTATTATTCTCACCCCTAATTCATCTTTAGATATTTAATTCGATATTTTTTTCTCTCAGACTTATATTTTCACAACTGTTATTAATTGAATAACTCATACAGTTTTCTCTATCATTTAATTATACCCACAATGCGTTATATTTTTAACCTAATTCTTATTTAAACAAATGGTAATAAAAATCAATTGTGATTATGTGGATATGGTAAATTACTAAATTATAGGATAAAACCGATAACAATTAAAAAAATTATATTTGCAAAAATACTCAACATTTTTCAATACGCACAAATTGATTATTTAGTTTTGTAATAAATATTTTAATTATTTATAACGCATAAATAAAAAATTATATTTAGTAAATAGTACAGGAGTACATTTTTGTAACTCTTTAAATTTGGCCTAACTACGCGAAACTTTTTACTTAAATGTATTGTATACTATCATATCGTCATCGTCGACTACAGAGTACACACTCAACCACTACCAAATGTGGATTTATCGTGTCTCAACCGATGACATATACATCGAGACTTTAATCCATCATTCATCACCACCACGTGCAGTTAAATAACGATATATCGTTTTTCAGACGCATTTTAATCACGGACAATATTTTTGGATAACATTTTTGTACCGTGTGAATAAGGTGGAATTTAGACAGGGAACGAGCAACTTGAAACTAAAAACATTAACTACAATAAATAAAAAATACTCGCACACGACTTACATGAATCAGAAACATGAAATAAAAAATTAAGCATTGGATCTTATCAATATTTATAAAAAATAATGTATTATAAGGATATGTAATTTAAAAAATGTTCAGAAATACATACAAATTAAAGAAACCCCTGTGGTTCTATAATACAAAAATAACATGTTTTAATAAAACCATTACATCGATTGAATAATCAATAAGTAGAATGTCAAGATTTTTTAAATCAATAATTGTTAAATTAATAATTAATTGAAATTATCTTTTTAAAATGAAAAAGTGTGACAGTTTAAAATATGTTTTATAAAATTTAATTTATTCACTGATATATTTATGTTTTAACTTTTAAATAAATAATGCACAGGTAATATAAATATTAGTAATTTGGATGTATATTTAAACACAGTTTATATTATGTATGCATAACTCAATAGGTACTTAAAATTTAAAGAATTCAATTTAGTCAACATTGGCATTAGCTTAGAACAACTTTGTTCCAATAGTCTCTATATAGAATATATTATAATTATTTGCTTATTGTATAATATAATATATTGTATATGTATATTAAATAAATTATTAGTTACTAAAATTGAAAATAATATATATACGTGTAGGTCACGAGTAATGCCATTTCGTAAAATCCGTGTCGATTCTAATGGAAATATTGTTCTGTTAAATAGGTACATTTTCAAATTAACAAAAATCGTGATATGATACATACACATATAAATATATAAATTATTGTAATGTTATATTTATAATATTTGTTTAATGTAATTTATGTAGACTTGTAAAAAATAATTGTACGGCATTACGACAGTAAAATTATCGTCAATAAACGTATGACGTAAAATCTCAATTTTTATTTTGGTTAAAAAAATATTGATATAAAATATAAATGTATGAAAGATCGCGTCCTATTGGTAACATTAAAGTATATCTATAACATCGTTATACTATAACATAATGTAAGAACATGGTTATTTATTTTAAATTACAAACGGAGTTCATTGAAAGAAAAAGGAAAAATTTATTTGGTCGGAGTGTCATCTGAATAACCGTTATACATTTTTCATTTAAATAATTCAAGTCTAAGCCGATTTGAGATTCGAAGCGAAAAGTGCATTTAGGAATTTGCATTTTGTTTGGGGCGTCCATAGTTTTCACGCTCCGATTATTATTGTCAGAATGCCTTCGTATATTTATTGTATACGCGCGCCGGAAGTAGTTATTTCGTTTAAGATATATCTGTCTATTTTATTTCTTTTCTGTAATACATTTCTAGTAAAAATTGTTGAAATTTTTGTCATTATATATATACTATTTTTCATTCGATGCGATTACGCCAGCTCGTCACGTCACCGACTGACAGAAAATTCCAAAGTCCCGTCATCGATTGTGGCTGCACGAGAACGTGCCGTGAAAAAAACATTTTAAGAACATCGGCGGATGTCATGTCAGAGAAACCCCCTTCTCCGTCTTTTATATGTCATCTAAGTTCACAACGGTTTTTAAAATATTTTCCTGTTTTATTGCCACGAATATAAAAACAACGGACCGGGATTGAAGAGTAAAAAGTAAGTACCTATGTATATAATAATCAAGGAATCTCCGAATAGTTTTAGGTTCAAAACGAGAGCAAAACGATAACATTATTTTCAGTGGCCGATAGTATATTCATATATTTTAATGGGGTTTATTTTATTGTTCTATAGAATTGTAGTTTATATATATATATATTTAAAATTATTATTAATGTTATAATATTAAAATTTTACAAAAAAAAAATGATAATATTATTAGGGTCTTATTATAAGGACGTCGTGTTTGAAAATATCATATCCAGACCTACTGAATTCTAAAATACAACAAATCAATACTATCCACAGGCAATGTTCAAATCACGTTAAATTACAAATAAATTGATGTGCTAATGGATAATATACCAAACTAAGAAAGAAAAAATATTATTATTGATAGTTTCTATCTAAAAACACTTAAGATATTATATTAATAAAAGTTTCAATCCGAGGATAATAGTTTAGATGTTATCCAATAACAAACCAATTGCAAATAACTCGGCGTCAAACATATTTCTAAGTTTAGTTTTAATCAAAAACATAAGCATTTGCGCTGATAATTGTATACTGCAAACATTTTTCGGCAATGAAACTTTTATAAGAATTTAAAGGTTCTATCTAATGTAATTGTATCAAGAACTTATATTATTGAAAAATTGTATCACTACACAAAATTTAATTAAAAACATACTATATTTTATTATTATAACAATATTATATATTATTTTATAGTATTAAATGCTATTAAAATTATATTGAATATAACAAATAATATTAACGATCTAAAAACTCTCCTAAAAATGTTGAAGAATAAAACATAATCTACGCATTGATATTATCCACGTGAACTATTATTGATGATTTACTTGAGATCTTACACAAATCGTACTACCGACGAGTGCGGCTTATTAACGCGAGTTTTCGAGAAAATCTAAACATAATTTTTAAAATAAACTTTTTGTTTGGCTTAAAACCAAAGTTAATAAAAAAAAAAAAAATAATAAATTAGAAGATTACAATAACGAATGCACAAAACATGATATCACCTGGTTCATTTTACTATATATATTCGCAATATAATGACTTTTTTCAGAATTGGTTTTCTCTTCCAGGGATTACAAAATATTCATAACCCGCGTTGTTGTATATATACAACGAGCTTTTGTGGAGACTTGTGTTTAAACAGAGTATTGATCCAGACATTAATAATTTAATCTACTTACAACATCTCAAGGAAAAGACTCCATTCGTGTTGATAAGACCGACTATATATACTGAGCTATATCATATATGTAAATAAAAGATCTCGACACCGTGAAAAAACTCAATGCGTGTTCTACCTAAAACGAGGTTTCGCGCTTATGCACAACGTTACAACTTGTTGTAGGTATATCCAACACTCACGATTACACTCTACAGACACTATATATAATAATAAAAATATTATATAAATTTATGGATTTAAAAACCAATAAGGCTGAATAGGTACCTAAATAACTATGTAATATACTTCGAGTCGATAAACCACAGGTTATTATATATTCAACAAATATCCTATTAAATTATATATTTATTCATAATGCGACATTTCGTTTCAAATAATTGTAGTAATTTTACTTTATATGATGACATGGATTTATTCGATCCATAAATATTTCGTTATCGTAATACGCGATGCGCCGGTATGCGAATTTGTATTGTTGATAAAACGCAACATAATGTTATTATATCTTGTGCTCCTTTATTACGTAATTTTACACGTTCAGTCAAACAATATATACGTAGACACGTGTATGCACACATTCTTCCACAAAACTCTTATAACACCGAACGTTTTCGGTGATTTATGGAAATAATTAAATATTTGTTGAGCACGCGATTCGAACGCCACAAAATGTTAAATACATATAATATTTGCTTTTAAATTTCAGAATGATGAAAAATTCCGTAAAATGTATACTGTTATAAAGTAAACTTGGGACACGAACGTTAATTATTATAATTATGAATTACACCTATTTTATCATTATGAAATAAAATAAAATGTATCCTAATACGTTCAATATTACTATTACCTATAAAATATGTGCAGAAAAAGTGTATTTTTTTTTTAACGACTATAATTCGTAAACATAAATGATAAGCGGTACCTATATTGTATATAATACCTAGTCTCATCAGGATAAAACGGTGTGTATCGTGGACACATTTAAATCGTATTAATTTATATATTTATTAATGTTCTCTATAGCCCGACGAGGTGTATGGCAGCAATAACGTTTCAATTATTCGAGTGGAACAAACAAAATACAGTAACTTCCACCGCCTCCGAAAACCGTATCGCGAGAAGATTATATCGTATAATAATCGTCTGAAGGTGATCGCGGTAAGTCGGATTCCACAGGCGTAGGCGTACCGCCCCATCGGCCAGGCAATCGTATACAATATATTATACACTTCATACTAGAACCGTTTGCGCCGGTTTAACGTAATAATAATGATAATAGTGATAATCTCACGAATCGCAGTAACATTTATCTCTTCTTAATTCCACTCAGTGGCGACGGGGAGAGTTAAATAGTGATAATAGTTCCGTATATTATACGACTACTATAATATTAAGGCAATAAATTAGATAGTTGTATCCTAAAACCTAACCAAATCTAAGTCGAAATATATATTTTATTATACCTAATTAACGAGTTAAAAATTACAATAAAGTTGAAAGTGAAACAAGTTGGAATTAACTTTACGATTCTGAGCGGAGGGTAGAATTTATTGATATCACAGCGATGTTTACTGTTATTTTCTGTGAACCACTTTTCGACCGGGAGTTTTAGAGTTTGTATAATAATGCGAGCAAATTTTCTTGATTTTCTTAATTCTCCCGATGCTTAAACGTATAGAAAAATTACCTTTTATACGGTGTATGCAGTATATTTGAAGTATATATTAATTAATGTTACGGATATAACAAAATAACAAATAAAAATATAATGGAAAGCAATTGTAATTTCGTAATTAGCTAATTAAAAGTCAAAGGTAATTTTGATTAATTTTAATATTATTAAAAATAACTATACCAAACTTCGCTTAAAACCGTTTTATCGAATATAATGATTTATCATTGCTTTCAAATGAAAACCATTCACCTTAAGTATCTAGTCGGATTAGCTAAATGTATCAAATCCTACAGAAACTCAATGCCCGAACTACTTCCACAGTTCTACTACCCTACTTAGCAGACTTTTTATAAATTGATTTATACAAAACACCTTTACACACACCTTTAAAATGTAGACGAAAATTGTTTAATTTAATTTTAATTCTGTATCTACCTAAAACTAATATTATAGTAAACTTAAAGTTAATTTAATATATTTTAATGATTAAAATTAGGCTAAATTTAAAAAGCGAAAATATTCCCATACTATATAAGCTTTCGTAACTGTTTAAAAAATTTCTTGAAAATTTTGGTATAAAATATAAAAATTGAATTGCATTAATTTATATAACGGTGCATTAAATAGGAAATATAACTAAATTATTCTATTGCACCTACCATTTATATTGCTAATCACACAATTTTTTCATTTTAATTAAGTTAAGTTACATATTATTTTTATTTTTAACTTTTAAATTAAAAATAAAAAATTATATATATATATATATATATATATTGATTAACTATAAATTATAATTATATTGTAATATCATGGAATTTTTCGAAACACAATACTATATAGTCTATACCTAATGGTGTATATTATAATTAATATTTATATGTATTATATATTATAATTCGTAAAATTAATTTATACCTTGAAACAACTATTTTCCAATTAATAATTTAAAAAAATACCAACAGTAATTTTTCGCTAAAACAGATTTGTTGTAAATTTCGCATTTTTGAGAGATCTAGTTAGAGGTAGAGCGTAATTTATTTTAGAGCAATCGCTATGATTATGATGGACGAATTAAACATGATATGTGAATGCATAATATATACCATACGTATGTATGTGCAGTCGTATAATATTGGAAAAACAATATCACGTAAATATTAAACCGTAATTACGGAGACTAAATTTCACGGTCATAGGTTTCATACGTCCTATATATAAGTCTGGGAGAGAATTTTTTTCTTTTTACTTTTGCAGCTTTAACACGCACATTTTAGCACAATTTACGATATATATATATATTATATGTATTTTTTTACCCGTTATATACACGGCCAGTGTAGAAACTAGATAATATTTGCCATCGTCCGACAACACAAAAGCGGTTCGTTTGCACCCGTTTACTCCCGGGTCACCTGCTAACCGAAATCTACCGCCAAAAATATAATAATAATAATAATAATAATAACATGTACACGTATCGGTACAAAGTGTACGCGACGACGACCAAGGGGGAGACTAGTATATATTATGTAGCTGGACGGATTGGCAGTCCGTGGGCGTACGTACGGAGAAGGGATTTGGCGAGAGGACGCGGAAAGACCGACCTACTATACGAACGCGCACAATTGTCCGATCGGAAATTCGGTCGTGGAAATACGTACACGTCGGACATAATATCATCTATACCTATACGTGTAATGTACACATGGGAAACGGTCGACAATGGCAAACCTAATGAAAATTGTTCGAAACCATTTCGAGCCCCCGAGGGTACCGTTCGACGACAATATGACGACGCGTCTCCTCCTCCCCCTCCCCCTCCCCCACCGGTGTACGCGTGTAGTGCTGCAGGGGACCACCTCTAAAGGGATCATGCCCCCCCCCCCGCGACATAATTTACCCTAAACATGTACACATACCCGTACGAATATTATTGTTATATACGAGACGTGCGTGAAATCGTCTTCTAGCCCGGTTTTTACCTCCGCCAGAAGACTGTCCGCCGTCATCCGTTTCTGACCACCGTTACACCGCTATTTATAATTGATTTTATTCAATTTTTAATTTTTCTTTTTTTTTTTTTTTTTTTTTTTCCATCAATTTAATGTACAATATTATCCCATATCCGTATATTGATATGTATGATTGATAGCGCGTAAAAAAGCAAGTACGTTTTATAATAGCATATATAAACACTGTCGATGTTATCAAATTTCCGGTCTTTATCTCAAGTTTTCTGTACGTAAAATTTGTATTTATTTTGACGTCTTTGATTGAATGCGCATGCCATCATATAATATGTACTTACGAACGAAACTTTCAAACTCGCCGAATCGATATTCTGAATGATTTAAATTACACAAATCAATGAAATGCCCCTTGATGTATCGCTGTCAAAAACTAAACTTCTACACTTTTTGATAAATATCTAGCCAATCGTTTTGTAATACTCTAAAAAAAAAATATAATGCTGAATATTTAAACAATATGTTGTTTTTATATGATATATTTATATTTATCCACGATGAAACAATATAACCGGCGCTCGAAGTATATAATACAAAAACTCATTTTATAGTATATATCGTCAAATTATAACTTTACATAATGATACAAATGTTTGATTATTTACTACGTTTGAGAACGTTCTGATTGTTGAATTTCTATTTATTTAAGCTGTGGGATTGATTACGTTTACCTAAAACTTTAGGTACATATATCCTTATCAGATTTCGGAAATACATATGAATATATATGTATACAGTTATTGATGCCATACATTATAATTTCCTTTGGAGTTTAACGGTGAAAAAGAGAACGAGAACTTTCGAAGAATATGATTCTGCATAAACACTGTTTCAGCAGATTTAATTATTATACATGGAACATTTGTATTTCGATATAATATAAGAATAATCTGATATGTTAGATTAAGCCAATATATTTTAATTTAAACAAATGTAAATAAGGGCATCAAATAGTTAATATACGGTTAACTTTAAGTAAAGTTATTATTGTTTTTTTAACTTAACCAGTTAACTATACGTACTGTGAACTTATAAAATTATCTATTTAATAACTATGCAAGTGACTTATGTATTGGTAAATTTTTCTCATTTAAGGTTAAGTTTAAATAAAAATGATTTAACTTGTGATCAAAGTTCTGTTATCGGTAAGTACCAAAAACCATTTATTTTATTAATGAAAAAAAAAATTATTCTTTTTCAATGTACATATCACAGAAAAACGAATTTTCTTTATAACTGAATTTAATTAACACGAATCAGGTTTCAACGTTTATCTTTAACTAGAAAACTAATTAACTGCTAATTAATTCTTAACTTAAAACTATTTGAAAACATGCTAAAATAAACCTAACTATATATAGTCAGTTGATTTTAATATTAATTTTCCTCATACTTGAATTTAAATGTTTTACTTATTAGATGTTATATGGGTTGATAAACTACATAATAATAAAGTAATTTCAAAAATGTGGGTTTTTTTCTAAATTTCTATGTATAAAAAATAAATTTCATGTTTAATTCTATAAAAGAGTCCTACAGCCTTTCGTGCTAGATAATTTATAAATAAAAAAAATTTATATTCTTATAGATTAATGTTGGATTTATGTTTTTATTCGTATTATCATCATTATAATCTGAACCCTGCGATATTGAAGCCCCGTTTCCCGTACTATTATGTGAATAAGAATGCGCACGGCAAGTCTGATAAAATATATTCTCAATAGGAAACCATTCAACCAAACTAACAAGATATGGTTTTATATATTATATATATATTGGAACAAGTGAATCTCGTACCGAACTGTGGTGTCCTATGGTTTTTTTCAAATCCACCATTTTTAATCTTGTTAGAATTCTAAAAATATCTCCACAGTGTTGTTGTACCGATTTTCCTCAGAGTTCCCGTATATGTTGTCGCCAATATAATATACGAGTATAATGTATATACCATAAAAATAAATCTCAGGAGATAATATTGCACTATACTGTACGTTGAAAAAATATGTGAAAAGTTAAACAGAAAAACGACACTAATGGTGGGGGTGGCATAGTTATGAAATCGAATGTTTTTACACAATTACACGCGGACCGACTGGTATAATAGTTATGAAATTATGAATATGAAACTTTTTAGTAAATCATTTAAATAGTAGGTATATAGGACAAAAGTTTTTGTATCGTTTAGATGAAATATTATGGCTAATATTGCATTTTATTATATTTTATGGAATATATAACAGAAATATTATTTATTTTTTTTCATTTCTAAATTTAATACAATATTATATTGCGTACCTCAGTGTTAAAATACGTATGTATTTAATTATATAATAGTGTAATATGCGTTTTATTTCGGCTTAGTAAATAAATTGTAACATCCTAATAATCATGTTGAATAGGGTACATTACGATTGTCTACGTACCTTTTTTAACATTATGACTATGTATGCTTTACCTGGCAAAATTTAGAGGAACGTTGCCATTATTCGCAGACAGTTATAGTAGTATAGTCGCACGCACTTTTAAACCTAACCGGATTACTAGGAAATATCCCACGATTTGCTATGAAACACCACGTCAAGTATATAACAGTTTAATTAAAAATGGTGTAAGGGTTCGTTATTTGATCACATATATAAACAATATATTAATATTCACAAAAATTAGCGTTTCAAAAATTGATTACAAAGTCAAAAATCTTCTATCACCCTACCTGTAAACATTATTATTAGTTGACAACGGTTTCACTCATATTCTTGCTTATTTACGTATATTTATGGTATTGTAGTAATATAATGCGCAATCGTGTGATTGTAGGCAATCGTACATTACCGGTTGAATATTGCAGAAAAAAACGTTTTTTTTTTATTTGGAGAACAATTCATATTTCAATAGCTGATTAAAATTGTTTAATCTTTTATAATGAGTAAATTTAATATAGTTTTTAAAATAATAAATTATATATATATATATATATATATATATACGAAAAGAGACATGTACATGAAATGAAATCATTTTCTAATGATACCTTTTTTTTTTTTAATCGGCTATACTTATATTGCATATTATTATACCTAACCTAAAAAAAAATGTATTGTATAGTTATAATGGATTGTTTTGGGTTTTAGAGTTTACATTTAAATTTATAAAAAAAATATTATATAGGTAGGTATATGTATACAATAAGTAATATATATATATTACTTATTGTATTATTTAAACAATATTATTCACTGATAGATTTATAATGAGGCGTATATAATGATATGATAATAATAATAATGCTATATACCTATTAATTATGTTAAAATTAAAAACAATGGAAAATCATGTGAGTCGGAGGGAGTTATTTTTAATTATTAGGGATTTCGAAAACAATAACCTAGAGAGATTATAAATTGAGTAAAACAAATTCGAAGAGCTTATCGGTTTTTGTCTTTTGAAGCCTTTTATTTTTACTTCCTCCGTTTACCTTTTTTTTATTATTAATTTAATTTTTATTCTTCTTTTGGCTCGTACTTTGAAATATATGTAGTGTCCCCAGAGAGAATACAGACTTACGCCCGCAATGTCGACATTATATAATTAATATAAAACTCGCAGTTAATATTTATTTAATTACGGCAGACTAACTCAACAGTTTATTATTTCTCTTTTTCATTACCTCGTACCTCGTCCATTTTCACTTGCCTCTTGTGATGTTCAGTTCCCACAAAGATCATATACTTCTATTAATTTATTTTAACGACTAGCGTTTATTATAAAAACAACAAAGCGTAATAGTTTTAATTTTTTTTGTATTTTCTCGGAGAATTTATATTATAAAGAATGTTTTGGACATTATTTAATGTATTCTATTTATATAATTTGTTTAAATTTACAATATTCGTATTTTTATTTTATTTTAAACGCGTGTAATGGTTTTATTATACCACGACGGGCAAATTGAATGATTTAACGCAATATATAGTTATATATAGCAATAGTTGACAATCGATTTAATCATTTTAGAAATATATTGCGTAAGGTCATTAGAGTACAATTCAAATTGTAATATTTTAATTATAACAGGTATTATTTTACAAACATACAATAGGTATATATTTATCATTTATTTGTATAATTATTTATATTGAAGTAATTTTTGTAAAATCGAAATAGAATAATATCAACTCAACGCAAGTTACAAAAAGTTATTTAAAATTAATAATTATCTTACTTTTATCGATTCAACGAATGTGAGTGATTAATATTATTCTAATATTTGTGCACTAATACATCCACTTAACAAATTTGACGTATCCGTTTGAAGTCTAACTTCTAAGACAAAATGGAATATTCTTATATATATATATATATTCTTATAATATATATATATATATTTTTTTTTTAAAAAAAGTTTTACAATTCATTAGATTTTAAAATGAAAACGTAAATCCCAGAGATGTGAAAAAGAACTTTGTACTTAGACACATTTTCATTCCCTTACACTTCAGCCCCATCAATTTATGCACTCAATTTAAACTTGAGCACATCGTAAACTCTAAACACTTATACACGTTACTAATAACATTCAAATGGGCGAAGTTTTTTTTTTATTCCAAAAATTGAATTTTCAATTCCTCTTTTTATTGAACAAATTAAAAAACTTTTTCATTGGGAAAAAAAGTATAAAACTTGCTCTTCCAGACGCATATAATGTAAACATTTCCGCATCAAAAACCACACGACTAACATTCTGTCACTTCAGGATGGCTTACATTGTAATACTATAATAAACATTCAAAGTCCATTAAATTATTACGAAGGGTTAAATTGATGAACTATTGCAGATTTGGAATGCGAGTTAAAATTTAAAGAATTTGAATTCCATAAATTGTATACAATTTCTTAAAAAAAATATTAGGAATAATGTACTATAATAGTTTAAAACTAAATTAAAATATCATACCTAAGGAAATGAATCAGTAATTAATAACGGTAAATTTATAATTTTAAAGAAAACTTTTTTTACGTATATTTTTAATAGTCTTTCCGCTCTTTATGACTAATTTATGACTAATAGTTTTAAATTTTTAAGTATTTACAATTAAAAATAAAATCATACAAAATCATTTTTTAATTATATCATATTACGTTATTTATATGAATATTTTAGATGAGATCCGAAAAATATTTTATTTAATTAATAAAAGATATATTAACATAAATTATAAACTAGTATAATTTACTGAACGGAAAAAATAAATATAGTTAATTCTACTATAAAAACAGCTAAATTAAGTATTATTTATATACTATGCCAACTATAATATTAATCAGATTTACAAAAAAATTTTATTATCTTTTTCTATGATATTAAAGTACTATAACCTTTTTTTTTTTTAGTAACACAAACTAACACTTCTAGTAATTATAACTATAATTTTATAGTAAATTACGTTAAAGAAAACAAGGGAAAAATTTAAAAAAGCAGGAGACCGTTCGCATGATACCATCTAATTCTAACGACCTAACTATACTACCCCAGCTTGAAATCCATTTGAAACTATAGTCTTATAAACAAGTACGGTAAATAAAACAGACTTGCCGACAATTATTACTATAAAATATAGTGAATATTACTATACAAAATAACTATATTTATATATTTAGTACTAATTATTATATCGGTTTAGTAATTTCACTTATAAAATAGTAATTCTAACTATATTTTATTTAACTATAATAATTTAGTATTTATTTTTTTCCAAGTGTGGATATATACGTATGTTTATACATTTATATTTATTTGTAAAATTGATCTGAATCACATATCTAATTACGAGTTAATGGATTAGGTACATTAATTTATTAATTTATAGATATGAATATAATGTTCAACATACCGTGTTAACAATACACCGTGATATTAAATTTATAATCGCAGTTATCATTTTATTATTTAAACGAAATTATAGACTCGTATGGAAAATTTCGACTTAAATATTATAAAAATGGAAAAACGATTGTCACATTATGTATATGGTTTATCAAGAGAGGCGAAAACAGTATTATCACGTATTATCATACATGATATATAATTATATACCATACATTACATATCTAACGATATATATATATATATATTATAGAGGTTTACATAAATGTCTGATTATTTTACAGGTTATATTTTATCTGCGAAAATAATAAATTAAAGTGCAATGGTCAACGACCATTGTGTAAATCTGCAGCATGAGGATTTTTCTCTATCTAAACCATATAAAATGACGATTGTCGTGCACAAAAAAAGACATATTTTCATATTCGATTTAATCGAATTTATCAGAATAGGTATAAGAAAACATTATAATTTAATATACGCAAATATCAAAATTCTAAGCCCGGTAAATACACATACGTAAACCGACGTAAATTCATAACATATACAATATATTATTATCATCATCGTATTACACACGTTATTATTGCGAATAATGAAATTACGGTATTATATACATCTACATCTACATATCATATCATATCATATCATATCGTGTGCCTACCCATTTAATTATTATTAGTTCTCTCTAAATTTATACATTTTGCGTACCTACGCGAATATTTCCGTTAATATTTTATGTACAAAACAATACAGCGACCGACACTTTAATATTTATTATTAATTAAATGTATTGTTTCAGTAAACAATATTTATAAAAGCCGTTTTTCTTCGTATTATATTAATTATTCTTTTTTTATGGGCAGGTGTACGTTTTAAAAAGCATCAAAATAAATAGCTAGGTAGGTATATGATAATAAAATGTGATAAAAAAATATACCTTGATCGGCGAGTTGTTGGATCCTTCATGACCATCACTTCGGTAATTTCACCAAATTTGCTGAAATACTCTCTCAGGGATTCTGAAAAAATACAAACACAAAATCCACGTAAGTAAACACGAATTTTGAATACCGAATTGCTGCGTTGCAATACAATTTTTATTTTTTTAATTATTATTTAATAAAATCATATACTTATAGGTAACATATAGTTATCGTTTATTTTTTAAGCAAACAAATACTTTTATATATTGTTAGTATATAATATAATAAATGTGATATACTTTAATTATACCATAAACCGCTATGATATACGTACATATATTCTCAAATAAAATATATTTTTCGAAATATCCTAAATTATCTGTTATAATTACTTTTGTTGAAATTATATTTTAAGGTTTAGAGACAGAAAATTTGTACAAATATTATGATGTCATATTGACGTATAATATGTTTCACGTAGAATTTAGTTAATTATGGATATTTTGTTACAAGTCAACAAATTATAGTGTATCTATATATACGTTCTTTTTGGGGTTCGGGGAAGAACAAGTACAAGTAAAAGTATAAACAGTGGCGGAATTAGTGTGGAGATAGACGGAATTTGATATCTCCAAACGTAAAATTTTCGGGTCACGTTAATATTTTGGCTGGCTTAAAATTTTTAAAAGTATAATACATATAAACGATGGTGTATTCAGGACAATCCTGAAAGGGATTTTTGGGGAGGAGACGAGTCAACTTTCTCCAGTCAGCATTTTAAAGGTTCAGTCGAACACAAACAGAAAGTTGTAACCTTTTTTTTCTGCTTATAATTACTGAATGAAGCATTTTAAGAAGTTATTCGTACATAGTCAGCACCGAAAAAGTTGATAACTCTTTTTTGCTTATTTGCGTATTTTTTTTTATACTTTTCCTCGGGTATCAAAATTCCTAGTTCCGCCTCTGAGTACAGTATAAAATCAAGTAAGGTACATACAAAAAAAATTTCTGCGACTAAAAATTAAGATAGTTTATGCAGTCTATGTAAGTGTACAGGTACCTGAAACATATCAATAATATGTTATAGGAATATTAAACACGAAGTGTGTTGTTCTAGAAAATAATGATAATATTACGAAAAATATGTTTTACTATCCGCAGATGCCTTAGGGAACGTGAATAACACGTTCACTCGAGAGCAAGACATCGTGTGTTTAGAAAGCCCTCCCCTTTTGTATGTGTCTTTTTTCTTTAAATCCGTTCTTGGGAGACTGGAAAGGGGAGGGGGTCTCGTGAGAAATGTTGATTTTGTCGCATCACGCAGAAAACGCATAAATACTTTATAGGTATTCCCAATAGACTCGTCGTATATAATATATATATATATATATATGTATATTATATTATTATATACATGTTACACAACAGAGTGTCTCTGCCAAACTTTCCCTCTCTCTCTCTCTTTCTCTCTCTATCTCTGTTTTTAAAATGAATAAACGTCAACATGTCCGATCGATCCAAAAAAGATTTAGATTTTCATTGACGAGATGAATCAAAATAGTTTTGGGGTGTTTTTTTTTTTTTTTGTAATTCCTCTCCTCGATCATGATGGTATATAAAAACATAATAAATGTTTCAAAATACGTGAAGTATCTGTGACAATGGCATCTTACTTATATCTAACGTAAAAATAATACAGTCAAAACCTCCTTCCCTGTCCCCCAATAAAAAAAAAGAAATATATGTATATTTATGGCTCTGCTATATATACGCCGTTATGGCGTTATATGATTCGTTTGTAGGAAGTTCGTTCTAGCCTCTAACTGAAAATTTAGAATAATAATAGAAACTTGATAAAATATAATATTCTGCAATTTAATTCGTTTTCTGTTTATTAAATATGTATAATTAATATACATTAAATATGTTATGTATTCATATATTGTAAAATAGGGGAAATCAGACACAAAAATGCATATGTTTATATTCAAAAATATCGTGTCGTCTTCTGTAAGGATGCTGTAAAACACCAGAAACTTCGTTCCTCCTATTTCTCCCTGTTTATTTTTAGAATTATTCCCGTTCGTTGTATGAAAATATAATAATCATTGTGATAGATCAAATATTATAGTATGACAATATATGAGGAATTTTTATTTTCTATATTTCTGGAATATTTCTCACCAATTTTATTAAACGCTTTAACCACACCGCGCGCGCTGGTCGCAGTTGGCACGGATATTTGACGTTTCACTAATAATGTCAAAATTCAATTTAGTCGATGTTTCAAATATTAGCATATATACGTACAAGTATGTATGCATTTTGTGTACGTACGTGGGGATTTATCGTATATATGTATAGTATATAATTGTTATAATATAACATTCAACGAAAATATAGTTGCTCGTATGAATAGTGAATACGTATTTATTAACATTAAATCCTAAATATAGGTGACGTTTATAATATATATTCACGTTTAAAATAATGTTTACACTCGTATAAAATTACTATTATCATACCGATGTGGGCGAGTTTTCAATAGAAAATCCCTATTACGACATAATATGATATCAAAAATTTAAAATTCGCAGAGTAATAATATATATGTACCTATATACGATTGGCCATAATAGTGAAATTGGCTTCATCGATATGAAAGAGTTGCATACGACACGAGCTTTCCAAAGTAGATGATTTAAGTATTTTATACTCGAGTTGTTTTATTGCTCTAGATTGATATTAATATAATTTATAATATCTATATTTACTTTATTATTTAAAGTATAAACAAACATAAACGATAAACAACATGTCTCTAAGTCTGATTACATTTACTTAAAATTATAACGGTAACTACCTATACATTATAATATACAATATGGATATATAATCTCGAGCGTTATGTAAATAAAAATGATAATTTAATTTTGAATGATTATAGATAAGTAATATAAAACAATTTTTTTCAACATTCAAATCAATCGATTGTATAAAATCCTGCAGCTACAAGTTTTGTCACAATACGAATTTAAATTGAATTTCAATTAAAATAATATATATTATTGGAATTTTAATCGGATATATACTCACACCAACAGGCAATACATTATGAAATTGCTATAAAGTCGAAATGTATTCCATATATATACGAAGGGATTCTCGTATATAATTTATATTATGTATAGTATTATTTTAAACGCATAGGTATACACAATTTATAATAAATGTAAAAACAAACGTATTTATCTAAAACGAAAAATATTTAATATTAAATTCAAAATAATGGTATTATATATGGGTAGTTGCCATCGGCGAATTCATCATATATTTATACCTGCAATGGATAAAATGATATATCACGGGTTTTAGCGATGTTTGGTTATTACACTTTTTATTCTGACTATTGAGATTTTTTTTCAATGTAATATGTTTTATTTTATTGAAGAATTTTTTTTAATAAATCAAATTATTTAATTATAGTCGATAAACATATTATAGAACTGGAATTTTACAAAAAAAAAAAAAAGAGAACATGTACCTGCTATAAATATAATATTATTGACATTTTAGCGTTTTATTTAAAATGAGGAAAATTCGGAAAAAGTATATAGAGATAAGTAATGAAAAACTGATTATGGAGTTGTCCATTTATTTTCGAATGTTTTGTTTTAATTTATTTATTCGACGAATTAACGAACAACGTATTCAACGATTAAATGTAATTTACCAAAAAAAAAAAAAATATATAATATTAAAATTTAATTTAAAATGAAATAACATAATATCATGACGTATGAACTTACGTTTTGTAATCTATTTGTAGCATGTGTTTCAGATTTAATTATGATGATAGGATAAATGAAAACGATAATTGATAAAAATCATGAAACCGAAACTGCAAACGAGAGTAAAATCTTAATAAAAATCATACACAAATAAACTGAGTTTTTTAATATAAAATGTATACTGTTGAAGAGGAAATTATTATCGAATTTAATATAAACGAGTACATCAACTGTATCAACTATTATACCACCTACACACCATGGCGCAGAGTATTTTTTTAAATATTTTAACTAATACGAGTTATATGAGTATATTTCAAAAAATTAATGATTAAACCAAACTTGTATCAAAATAAAAATAAAAAATATATAAACTTTACGCTGGGGCGCAGTTAAAGTCCACGTTTTATTAAGTGCATAGCTTGTTAGTTAGTTGTAAATTTTAATGTCTGAAAGCCTCTGTATTATATCATAATATATTATACGTTTTATACTGTTGTGTGAATATAAATACGTGGCTATAGTTTAGGGTTTTCGTGTTGTGTAGATCAAGTAAAAATTAAAAATTAAAACAAAAACTACAGTAATCGAATTATTATTAAACCCGAAATGTTGCATTGCATGTGTTCAGTTTTATATTAATGTTTTAAAAATGTATATACATATATATATATCAGTTTGAAGGGTTAAATCCTCTCCCTCTAAGTATTTTATTTCTCATTAATTATTAGCTGGGTTCAGATTTGAATACAAAATTCAATTTTTTTAACGAATGACCGCTTGCATATAATTATAAATAAATCGTGAAGTCTATCTATGAACGCTTGGGATTGTCACTCTTCGAATGAATAAAATGCTTTGAACATGTACCTACCACACGAGTTCAATAACCTTTTGTATAATACTTTTATAAATAATTTTTCACATAAAAACCTAAAAAACACTGGTAGCTATATGTTTTAAAATTTGTACGTATATACATTATCACATTATACGTGATCATCATTTATTAAAACCAAATTTCTGATGACATTTCTATGGTTCGAAATTCTGTTTTATTGATCATGTTTGCCAGCCACTGTGATTTACCAGAAAAAGTCAAACTTGTTTGAAATATTTTTATCGTTCGAAAAATAATTGTTATTGATCACACAAATATTGTTCCAAACTTTGAATATCCATTGAATTATTAATTTCATATTATTTTCTTAGCATTTTATTTCATTATTAGTATTTTTTTAATTAGGTAGGTAGTTAAAATTTTAATCAAAAAAATACACAGTCTTTCTCATAAAATATTTTTTTAAACAGCTAAGCAATGTAGGTATATCAATTTAGATATTATTTGGGTCGTAAAATATGTATCATTTAACTGTTGCTAATGTTCTGTTTGCGATAAATTTATACATCATATGGAGACAACATCATTATATTGTAGACAACAATATGATATACATTGATCCCAATAATATGCGCGCTAGGACAGACTATATATGCATTATACATTGTACCTATATCGTGATTAATACAATATATTGATATTTATAATCACAATTTTTGAACAAATATATATTGATATATATTGATAATATAGATTTAGAAGAAAATCCATTCCAAGACGATAAATTTAAAGTTTTTGTAAACTATTTTAAACTATATGTTTTATATATATATATATATATATGTTATTCAGGTACCTCAATAATTTCCATTTATTTATCCATATATTTATTTATATAGGTAACATATATTTTTCATGATATATTTTATGTTTGTGCAATTCTTAGACGATATACTTGCGCAAAGGTATACATGTACAGCATTTACCTATATTAATTTTTTTTGCATGATTTAATATTTCATTCACCTTTAGACAAAAAAACAATTTATTAATAAAGGTAAAGCAAAATTTACAGCCAAACCATTGATAAAATATAAATAAATATAATTTCAAAATGCTAAAAAAACTCTAAACAAAAAAATTACGGAAAATAAACGATTGGACGTAGAGACTAAATCTATACTTAAAAATACTAAAGCAAATATTATAGGTACGTCTTATACCTAGGCTAGAATACAGAAATATTTAGTTAAAATTTTGATTACTGTACGAGTAGTCTAATACTACACCAAAATTAAAAAATACATCCTTTTTATACGTTACGATTATATCAATGTGTTTGAATTGGGAGATTTAAAGTGACAGGTACTTTAACTTTTAATATTATACATCTTCTTTATATATTTTCCTATAAATGAGTTGACGCTGAGAGTAAAATGGCAAAATTCAGACTTCTATTTAGTCTATATATAAACCATTGTATGTAATTACAATATCTGATATTTGAAAACATTTAAAAACTCTTACTACCTATATATAGTATTTTTGAATCGTTCATTATTTCAAATAATATTTTCATATATCAACCCCTAGTTTCATTCTATAATTTATTCAACTCAAGTATATAGTGCTACTATATTATTATATAAGTATGGTTATTATTATTAATACAACTATATTTTTAATTTTTTTTTTTTTTTTACATATACTTTGAAAACTGTAACCATAAATCGTTAAGAAAAAAATACACTTTTAGACTAATTCTCGTATAGTGCGTATATACTTAAGGGCGACTGGTACACACACGTTGTATCTATACCTATTTATCTTATCTTCTTCATATCTTAGAGTACCTATATAGTCAACCACTAAAACCATCATTCCTCCAGTTATCTCAGTCAGGCTTTTGTCTTTTATACTACGACCAATACGAACTTTGAAACTTAAAATCAATAAAAAATAATATGTCGTATATGTATATTTGTATTATTATTATTATATATTATTTATATTATATCCATATATATATATATATATATATATATACGAATACGTGCATGGAACGAGATCCCATCTGCGTTTAAATGTATATATATATATATATATTAAATATATTATGTCAAGCACTAATATATATATTATATATATAATGGTATATGTATATAGCGGATGGGAAACATTTTTTTTTTTTTATATACGTTACTGCAGCGACCCCGACAACAATGAGGAATATGAAGAAAATCGCGAAAAAACGCCATTATTATTTTGTTGTCGGTGTGAAAAAAAAATTATCGTTCTGCGCGTAAACCCGGTAAAAAAAAAAAAAAAAAAAAAAAAAGATATTATTTATTATATTATAATATGCAATATATTATTATATGCATGTGGTGCGTAATAATAAATCGGTTGGTCGAGGGAGGTGGAGGTGGTGCCCTGTGCCCCCTGCATGAGCTTTTGCATTCGCACGGCTATATATATATATAATACGTCGTTTAAATGGACTTAACGGGCAACAAATCATACATCATCGTGCCGAGTGGGGTTGATGGAGGTACATTGATATGAAGGGGATGAGGGAAAAAGGGTTGTCCATATATATATACCGGGAATTTTTTTTTATCTTTTTTTTTTCCATTTTATTATTAACACGCCCAAACAGCGATATTTATGTGCGACACACAATATAACTGCACTGCAGATTATATATAATATTATATGATATAACCAGTAAAAACAAACCAGATACCATACATTCCACGGTGTGTAGTATGCAGAACAAAGGATTTCCGAATAACGTGCAACTGTTCAATTGGCGTGGGGCGTACACCGACGTACAGGCGAACCATTTTACTGAGACAAAAAGATTCACGATAATATCGTGTATATAATGTCTGATTATACCACTGTAGATTTTTATTTATGCCTATATTATATAGGTATACATAATGCCTCTATGATTATCCTATGTATGACAAAAAAAAAAAAAAACATACGTATTATCGTAGATCGACAAAAAATGAAAAATAGAAAATTAAGATACTGACACTATATACTCTATTTTATATATTGTAAAAAAAATTATAGATAGTACAAACACTATATACCTATACCAATATATTTTATTATAAATTATTACAAATAGATTACAAAATTACCTATATATGTACCCATTTCCAGGTTACCACTCCGTAATGTTTTACCTGAACATATTTAGAACAAATAATAGTGTCCGCGTTGTTCACAGACTTCACAGGTTGTATATAGTTACGCGTATTGTACAATCGTGCATGGTACGATTTCATAGGATATGATTTTTTTCTCAAATTTTTTTTTTTTTATAGTTACGAAAATATCCGCTGGATTTGTTGTTAGATAGGAAAACTACAATGGATATAGGTAACATGATTGAGTAAATGCGTTTTGAATGTATACCTATTAAAATTGAACCGGGTGACCCGTGGACAGTTTAAAACGAAAATATTCCCCGATTTTCTGTGAAACACCACGAGTAACATGTTATTTATCAGTTTCCAATGTGGCACTCATTTTTTCCCTTTAATTTCGTATTTTTTATAGTATTTTAGTAATATCAAGTACAATCATACGATATATCGTAGATCATCGAAATTTACTGATATTTATACTTTATAAATAAATAATTAACCGATAATTTTCATCTCCGAAAATCTCAAATATCTTAATATAATAAATTGATTGTATAAGTTTGTATAATAATAAACTATTAAATTGAAAACTTAGTAAATTTATTTAAAATTAGTAATAATAGAATTGCATTCGGGTATTATACCTATTTTTCTGAAAATGGAATTTTTCTTCCGAACAAACCACGGTGGTCATTCTAAAAGTCTTGATTTAGGTTACACATTTCTTCTAAACCATCACTATATATAGGTATAACCGAAGCCCTACACCGTAGTCTGTAGATCAAACGTTAATAATATTTTATACTTTGAATTTGAAAAATTATAGATATTTTTAATATATATTTTATCGAAGAAAGAAAAATCACATTTTTTATGAATGAAAAATAAAATAAGTTTCAGATATAACGAATTAAATTTCGTCCAGCTGACGCCGATATCACCGCCCTACTATATATATATATATATAGGCGTGTCACTAAAACAATATAAACTGAAAGTCAATTTTCGAAAAAGAAAAACGAAATAAAAAAACGCGATCCGCATAATCAAACAGGATATAGATTAAACTGATGGAAAACAAGAAAAATAAAAGAGGAACAAAAACGACACCCGAGTATAATGTCAAATATATATGTATAGATAATATGTAAATTAGGAATTAAATTTCGATTATTAACATATTGAAAAAAAATCAAAAACATAAATGACGAAGAGTAATCACTGTTTCAAGGGAGATCTGGAACTCACAATGGACTTTTCAGCTGTATAAGCGGGCAAGCGCATAAAATGCGTTATTTTGTTACGAAGAATGTAGTTTTCAAGTTCTGATATTATTATTATTACTTTCGTCATTTATGTAACGTTTTTTTCTTAATTATTACATATATAATATAATATATAAAAAGTATAAATCTCTGATAGGTATATAAATTATGTTTGGGGGGTGGGGGGGGGCTTGAGGTGGGAAAAACTGCTGCAGCACGGATACCATGCCTCCATAATTTAAAAAATAAATTACGCTTTATCATAGGAAAATGTTATGTTAACTAAAATAATTTATCTAGATAAGAAAATACAATTTATTTTAAATTATAATTTTTTTTCTAAAATAATACATTTATTATTAAACTTTTAGAACCTGTGCCGTTATATTATATTACTGAACAAATACAAATAATACAAGAATTTAATAATAATTATGCCATGTGGCTTCTTAATTTCATTTCTTAACAATCAAAATCAAAATGCACAGTTTTACTAAGTATATGAGAATACAGAAGAAATTAATGAGAAAAATTCTCTCCAAGTCACCACGAAAAGTATATACTACATTCTAAACTAAAAAAAAACTACCCGAAAAAATGATGAAATTTCATTTTATTTTATATAACAAAATTGAAAATTGTTCATCTCTCTTGCGTTCAGGTTTTAAAAATTTACCGTTTAACACGCTTTATGTTTTAATACTTCAACAGTAAAATGTGTACCTAAACCTAAACAAAAGTCGATTTTAATCTACAAAATAACAAAATCTATTTTATTTTTTTCACATAAATATATAGTTTTCATATTTTATTCTTTACCTTTAAATTATGTCCATTTTAAGTTTTAACTATATTAGACACTTTAATATACAATATTTATCATCTATCTCTATCCGTCTCTAATATGTATCCTGTCTGTCTCGTTCTTTCTCGTTCTTTCTCGTTCTCTCTCTCTCTCTCTCTCTCTCTCTCTCTCTCTCTCTCTCTCTCTCTCTCAATCACTCTTTTGAATCTCCCGTATACCTCTGCAGCCAAATAACATATAACGTTAACGGTGAATTTTGTAGAAAAGTCATTTCTTGCCCGTCTACTGCGGTGTATATATATATATAATATAATATTTCAAGGCGAGTTTAATATTAATTTTTTTATTGGATTACAGTTCCGATAATTATGATTTATGTGTAAAACGATATGTACACGTACAGCCGGGTCTCGACTATGTTTACAAAGTTTTTCCACGTTCCAATTTCACCCGAAACATCATTAAACCCAAACGCACAAGCGATATATTTCTTTCTTCGATTTATTCGGCCGAAGGTTTTTGCAAGCACACCACCGCGGTCATGTTTATATGCCGAATGCCGGAGTTCGATGCTACCCCACACCACCCGTTGGAGGTATAGTGATGAAGGTATCATTTTCTACCCCATCCCTGCATTTGTACAAGCCGTTTTGTGGTTTTTCGGTCCATCTGCACGATGCGCCCGAGAGAAACTTATCCCACCGCTCTGGCACTAGCGCCAAACGAACAGTCAGAGCCTTTTGGGTATGGTCGACTTTTTTTCACACTGCCTTTTTTCAACGACCCCAAAAATCGCACGGCGTGTTTATTTTCGATTTGAAAATTCGTGTATACTTGCGCGGTAGGTATACGTATTATAATTATGCGTGTTTATAAAAAATTGACTTCCTGTATTGAAACTGTAGCTGATTATAACACGTACCTATAACTATTGTACATATAATATCTATCTCAAACGAACAAAATACAAAATATCAAAATACAAAAATGGCAAAAAAAAGAGCAAATGAAAATATTAAAACACAGATACATATTATTTTACCACATTTGAAAAATTTACGAGATGTTATGTCGTAAACACCCAAAAATGCGATTTCGTGATAAATGCGTTATTATAATGATATAATTATTGATAAATTAATAACATTAAAATATTTAATTGTATCAATGATAATTTGATTTATCTAGTTATCATAATTGATCAGTAAAATATTACTAAAATGAAGGAATAACTTGACAATAACGACGATATTAATTTTCAAATAAGAATCCATTAGTATAATTATTATTTCATTATATCCCGTTATAATAAATAAAATACAAACATTTGAATGGATTTTTGTTTTAATTCTGCAAAAATATATTTTTTTATTAAAAACATAATTATTTTATTTATTTATTTTTTTGCCGTTTAATTACCCATTTACATTTGTAGTCTTCTATATTTGTAATAAAATTTGTGTTATAAGATACTCTAAATATTGTTATATATTAATATTATAATATAGTTCTGTGAATTAAAAACTTATACTTCATTTTATTACTTTATGAAATACGCATAATAATATTTTGTATATAAATTCTTAAGTTTTCATTTTAATTCTATTCTTTTAATGTACTATATTAATTTACTGTATGTTTACGTTTCATATTTAGGTAATATTTTATTACACTTTTAAATTTGGGAAGCTTTTTTCGGAGTGGTTTTCAGTACGCCACTGGAATTTACTGCAGATTAACTCGTAAGATTGATAATAATGAAGTATTCCAAAAATCTTATACAATTAAGATAAATAAATAAATTCATAACAATTACAAAAAGTTCATTTTTTTAGTAATATGTTCATCAAACAATTTTTATACCCTTAAATATTGTTTTTAAGTACGATTGAGTCAATATGCACTACTCCTATATATTATATAGGTATTATTAAAATAAAACTAGAATAAACCAAAACGCTCAATTTTCATTATTTTCCTAAAACGTATTTTTTTAAAGTCGCGTCAAAACGTACCTATTAATTTTTGAAGTACATTCATATATTAGTTTAAATACTTACCTATTATTATAAAACTTATAATCGAAGAAACATAAAAATAGTCGATAAGAAATGTTTTAAAATTTTAACTTGAGTTTAAAAATGAAATCTTTGTACAATATAATTTTTTGTACAGTGATTGAAGTGACACAAAGTATAGGCGTGGAAAATAAATTGTAGATGGATTTTATAACAAATTGATATTTGTGATATAAAGTTTGTGATGATTATAAAAATTAGTTTAATGATGACATACCTAATAAAAATAATATATTTAAGGTGTAGTTATTCGTAAAATAATTCGTTTTTACTGAATAATGTGCATCAAAACGGTAGTGTACTCCTTTATCGGAAGTGCCAACCATTTCCTTAAGTTTCTAAAGTCATATAACATAAAGAAATATATTTATACAAATATTTAAAATCTGATTAATGATAAATCCTCCAAACTGCAGCTATAACTAATCTGAATATACTTACTAAGTTCGTAAAAAATTATAGTAAAAATGGCTTTTTTTATTGGTAATATTATTTTAATTTTAAATCTGCCAATTTAAAAAAAAAAAATTTAATTCATTTAAATATTAATTTTATGGTTTTAAAAGTACAAAATTTGAAAAAGGGAATTTTTTGGTCAATAAAAAGTGAAGGATGAAAAATAACAATAAAGAAAGTCAAGGGATACCACTATTTTTATACCGTAGTTTACGAAATGAACAAATGGCTCGGCTGATATCATATAGGTACGTTTTTCGGAAACAGCACGTTTTGGAATACTACCCTTCAATTTAATACTGTCGACTACAGAAAAAAAAAAAAAAAAACAGGAAAACACGGTTAGAAATATATATATATAGAAAAAAGAAATAGATGCGAGCGCGGAATGAGAGAGAAACTGCAGCTGCAGTGAAATGAAATTACGCGCATATGGGACGGGAGGGGCGAATGAGTATGGTGCCCCGCTCTCGCAACTTTAATAAATGACCCGTTCCACGGCCGTATAAATTATATCGCGGCTTTAATTGGACGGGTGTTTTTCTTTTTCGTTGTTTTTTTCTCTTCCATTCTTTTCGTATATATATATATATATATATATCTATCTAAAAACGGCTCGCCCAAGACGTGTTTTCCGAAACTGCGCGCAGAGGTCGGCTAAGACGACGCGGCGGCGTCGCGGGAAGGCCATATAATGAAATAAAACGATCGCCTCTCTTTTACGGTGGTTGCGCCTCCGCCACCGGAATTACTGCGAGAATGGCGGCGACGGCTGCCGAGCGCACCATATATATATATATATATATATACCTAACCCACTATTATTCACGTCGCGCGACACCATTACCGTGAACGCGTCACCACGTTTTAATATTAATAATAATATTAATAATAATATTAATAATAATAATAATAATAATAATAATAATAATAATAATATAACGTCGTGCCGTTACACCGTTACACGTCGTATTTTACTACCCTTTCACGGTACACACGTTTGCGCCCTACTCGAATCCACTGCACGCATCAAAGCGACGTCCCGCACACGCCTACCCCTCCTCGGGCGGGCCACTACCTGTTCCCCTCCATGCACCCGAGTTCACACATTATAATAATAATAATAATAATATATTAAAATATCACAAGGGGCGAACGTTATAGTAATACGTATAATATTAAAAAAAAAAAAAAAACCTGAAAAAAGACAAAAAAAAAATGCTCGGAATCTGCACATAAACCATACTATATGACTTACCAGTGGCGTAATTATGGCTAGGTCATGGGGGGGGGAAGGGGATAAACAATTTTTCATAATAATAAAACACGTAATTTGTTTTTAAGTAAATATAATAATAATTGATATTTATTAGTGTTTACAATATAAGGTCGACTTTTCTTGGTTTCAGAGCCATTTCATTTATAACATCCTCGGGATCTATGGATACATTATTATGAACTGCTAGCATATAGCTAATCCGTTTAATCGATTCTAATGAACAAAATATTTAGTCATTACTTTTATTTTCAAATTTGACTAAATTTACCGATTATGATTCGGTTATCTGATAATTTCATCAATAACACTTACATTTTGTCGTTTCTTTCAAAATTCTACACCAAAAAAAAAAAAGGCCAAGGGGGGGATTCGAAACCCAGATTCCCCCCCCCCCATGATTACGCCACTGTAACTTACTACCGGATATAACTTCAAACCGATCGTTTAGAAAATGTTTTTTTAATTCTCAAATTGTCTAGATAGTACATATTTTGGAATTGACATTTTGAAAGGAAAAATAAATAAATGCAATCAAAATCGAATTTCTCTAAAAGGAAACGTCCAACCGTAATCCGACCAAGAACACGAGTCGAAATTATTTGTATTCTTTCGGCCAAATGATTCTTTTTTTGGTGTAGGTACCAAATCAATATATTTAAAATGTAATATGTATAAGTATATATTGTATGATTTGTCCGATAACAAATTGTGTTGTAATGCTATAGTTTTTTGATGGATTCTACTTTAATGAACAAGACGGTATAGGTTTGGTTTTTGTTCATTTAAAACTGTTGAAATATTAAATCATGCATTTTACCGTCATTTGTTTCCAAGCAAAATCTTTCTATATTATTATTATATATAGGGGTTCTTAGCCAGTGAAAAATAAATGTTTATACATATAAGTAATATAAAATATGTTCCATAATGATCCAATATTCTACACCAATACATTATATTTTCATAGATATAATTTAATATCGTTGTATACTAATTACAATCAATTTATCCAAAGTATATTCATTTTGTTTTTAATTCAAATTTTGTATAAAATTTACATCATCTTTTCATTTTAACCAAAAATTACAAACATAATAGGATAAAAACGAAACGAAAAAGTATCCTGTTATGCTTATATTATATTTTCGGCACAATTCAATACGCGTATATTAAAATATGTTATTCAAAAACTGTACATGGTCAACCTACCCTCGATCATTTCCGTCCGATTTTCGAACTATGCAATTTTCGCTTAGATTTTGAACCCTTGGTTTTTTTCATATATTATATGTATACTATATTTCTCCCTTCTTCTAACCCCAGGATAACCCAGGATGATTTTGATGCTTTTTTTTCAAGTGTAATATTGTATGAAATATATATACACATCTTACCCTATATCGTAAAAAATATGCAATATGCTTATTATATACCAAAATGTGAGCACATTCACTACATGGATTTAAAATAAATTATATGAGTAGTTCTATCATTTAAAAAACTGTATTGTAGATTCAACATTAGAAATAAAATTATATTTGTATAAATATAAAATTAACTTAATACAATAGATATATAAATTATATATATACCTTAAGACCACACTACCTCTTATAAAATCTTTGTAAAATCAGTTTAGCTCAGTCAAGGACAACTCAATCAATACATTACAGTAAGTAGTGAAAAACGAAATTTATAGATTAATTCATTAAGTAAAATAATATAATATTGTTTACTATGCAGTAGTGTTTTTAATGTTTTATTTTTTCGGATTGTATTAATATAAAATGATTATTAACGTATTCAATAATATTGCTTTGAAAATGATATTTAAAAATTAATTGAAACGCCACAAAAATAAGTTAAAGTTCGCCTGTTTTTAAGTTTAAAAAAATATGGTTGTTTTTGTATGTAACTTTGAGATATCTATACAGATATTGGCTGATGTTCTTATCAAGTCCGAAAAACATATTTTTGAATAAATATCACGATTGTAAACTACGAATAAATGAAACACTGACTCAAGAGTCAGAATTACTTCAAAATTACTTTTAAATTTAATTTGAACTTTTTTTTAAATTTCCTTAAAATGTCCTACATAGAACTCATTAAAAATAATATGTTTATGGAGTTCTCTTAACGCTACTTTAATAATCATTCTATAGAGTTTACCTGTTTATATAATTGATAAAAAGATTGAATCAATCACGAAAAATGTTTATAATTTAACGAACCCTACATAATAATATATAATATAAATTATAATCGTACCGTAAATAGAATATGTCCCAAATACGATAAACCGTATTAAATAGAATTTCGAAATCGCACATTATTAATACCTATAGAGCGAGGGGGCTAGACGGAATCGGGTATAATAATATTCGACTTAAGCTAATCCGGTTAAATATTTACTTTAACGACTATGTTATAATATATGCATATACAGGTGTTAATTTTGGTTTTTAATTTCAATATTAGCCGTTTTAAATAAATAGGTACGAGTATGTGTATAGGTAGTGGTACAAAATCGAAAATGTTAGACCCTGTGGTCGATTGTTTGCCGGGATTATATTACACTAAATAAATAGAACGTAGTTGTACAGTTTATATGATTCGACGGAGTATTACACCGCGTATCCTAGCTGATAATAATGGATATTTCGTCGATTATTTATCCACGTTTATTTATCATTAGTCAGCATTCAAACGGCAAATAAAATACATACTGTTATATCTACTAAATATTATATATTATAATTATTGGTACCTATTCCAAAGATCCATAACGAACGAAAATCAATCTTGAATATTTTAAAAGTTTCCAACCTTTTAACGATATTTAATTACGTGAACATTTTTAAAGATGTACTTGTATTTCATGTTCAAGCGTTTGTAGTATTATTCTATTTGGACTATATGTATTATATTATATTATATTATATTATATTATATTATATTATATACTCGAAAGACGAAATTAATATTTCTGCGACCGTATGGCATATTAAAAGTCTGCTCTACATGACATTATATTGCATCAGCTATTTAGTATATTATTATATTATAAATGTACAACGTTGACGTCGGCTGCAGCGACGGCGGTCGGTAAAAAGCGTTCCACGCAACGTGCATGTATATTATACGATATATTGTAGACAACTAGAGAGTGAGGTGCGTTTTGATTTTTGACAAGCCGCCAAAACGCCATCGACTAATAATAATTCAAAACATGTGTTTTGTCTATTAATATTATGGTTTTTTATGCAGTTTTATAGCCATCGGTGCTTTTATAATACACGTATTATATATATTGTATATTGTATTTTTTTTTCTTTTTTCTACCTTTTATAGATGGCGAATATCACGCAACCGTCATCCATCAACTACTGGCCGATATTAAATCTTGGCTGACAAAGAGGGTACAAAAAATAAAAATAAATCGTAAAAAAAACATACAATATTCTAATATATATTTTACCGTCAAACTTTTTGACAAATACAACGGGCCTATTTATTATATTAAAATGTGTAGGAGGAAAAGTTCAAAGCGGATCCAGTCGAGTTTCAAAGACAACCCCATGCCGTCGTTGCGAAATTTCATCGTAAACAAAAACTGAAAGATGGAAAATACGCTAAAATAATCTAGTACCTATACACACATAATATATACATTATACACACATACATACATCTATAATAGGTAAGTACATTGAATAATAGTAATAATTCATTGAACTCTATTTTTTATTTTTGTATAAAATAATATAATTTTCTCGAAAGTCTTTATTTTACGGATTCGTCATAATAAAATGCTGTGTACTTACACAGTGCACAAATGACGACACGTCCCGTTCATCGCATTAACATATTATTGTGTCTTGTATACATAATTTATTATAATATTATAGATGTAAATATTCAAATTTAATGGTACGTAGTTAAATGTGTCGTAATTTGTTTTCAATAGTGACTAATTAAATTTTATAGTAAACGGGTAGATAAATAAATTGCAGTTTCTTGCGACATTTTGTACGAATAAAATAAGCGGTTTTTGTGTACTAAGTACCGCATTTTCGTGCATTACGTCATCACGCTGAGTTATAAAATATTTCGATACTTAATATACCTAAAATATATATTATATAGGTAGGTACCTTACTTTAATATTTATATTACTCCTGTATATATTTAAGTACAGAATATGGCATGGCATTAATGTCGCAAACGATCCAATCGAATGCCAAAATATTAATTGGTAAAATCATAACACATATAATCGAAAAGTCACGCACGTATAGAGTGCCTAAACCACCACTACCATCACCGTCAATATAACATAAAAACAATAAATTAATAAATAATAGTATATCTTGGGGTACTTGAAAAAAAATTTAATAATGCAAGTATTGATACAAAAGAGCCGAATAATAAAATATTTAATAAATAATGACTATTTATTATTATATAGATCTTGTATGACGTATCCTATAGAAGCTTTATACATAATACTTAATACAAAAATTATTTAAATTTTACCGAAAATGAAATTTTTTTAAGAAAAATAGTGATGTTCGTCAATCAATAGAAAACCAAATCGTCACGTTTCGAAAATATTATTACGACGCGTCGTCCAGAATATATTATTTCGTTTAAAACTGCAATACAATAGATATAACGAGAAATTAATAAAATAATGATTTATATATAATAATTAGAAATTGGATTTTGATGATTTAGTAAGTCCTGTGCAATCCTACTAGTCTATCTAGAAATTTGTTTTGTACCTAATTTTTATTTCGTATTTTATCGTTTTTTGATGCCGTTTTAATTTTTAATTTTAAAACATAATAAACCAAATATATTACGGTATATATTATTTTGTATCAATTTATATTATGATTAATATGATATTAATGCTATTATGATTTAATATTGTTTGCTTATCGCGTGTTACTTCAATTAGTCAGAGAATCTATATAGGTACAATCTTTAATGAAATTAGACTGAGTAGAAATTGTAATTTCTTACTTACTGTGATTGGTTGGTTAATGAGTTTTTGATCTTTATGATAATATACCCATCTAGTTTTAAAATTTTCGAAAATCGTATTTAATAAAATGAAAATTATTTTGAAATTGGAAATCATTGACTATTAAATTTTTAGTTAATTTTTTAAATATTTTTCTGTTTATGATTATTTATGGAATTTTTGATATGCTTTTTAAGACATATTAAAATGCTATAACTATAATTACAATAGATTAGATTATTAAATATAAAACTTTTTTTGTGATGTGCAAAACTAAGCGTATCTATATGAAACGGATGGTAATTTAGAGTAATAATTATTAGTCGTACAAGAAATATATATATCAACTAATAATCCACTTAGTGAATATTATATTATGACTGTAAAACACAATATTTTTTTACGATGACTAACCCAGTTGTATACTTATATTAGCATATATAACCCCTTCGCATAAACTTCCTTTCATGATGCATACTTCAAAATAAATCGTAATTTGTTTGTCGTTAGATATTTAGCAATAACTTTATACGTATATACAAAGATACAGTGATAATTCGTTTAATGCGATCGTATATAATAAAATGAAGTTTCTAATTAATGTGTAGTAAGACGACTATATTATTATATTATATACAGTTATTTTGATTTCGAAAACATTACGCCTCAGTCCGACTATATTCTATATCGCGTGTTAGGTTTTAATATTGACTTTTTCCAAGATGGTTTTCTTCAACACTAGCCCCCACTCACTATTATTGTACGCTGCTATTGTATAGAATATCACCCTATGCACTATTTTAGTATTCGTATAATATCGTAATTTACCGTTTATTCATCATAATATAAAATGATAAGTAATCTATTATATATAGAAAATATATATTTAGAAAATACAACCTAATATATAATATACTTCGCATATTTCAACATAATTAAAAGGACGAAACTTTCAGAAAGAATAAATAGAATCAGACGGATAGAAACCTAGTACAATTTTTCAAAACAACGACTATATATACATTTGTATCAAGCGATTTTTCGATTCCCAAATATCCCATGGAATCGAGCATATTACAGAGAGGGCGGCGACGTGACGATCGCCCTCTCTTTGGAGTTATTTTATCATTATACGAGGAATATAAAATGTATTTTGAGGTAGAATTGGCTATTTATTCCGTAATTACTCACATTCGTCCCCTCCCCCTTATATGAACTTCAGAGCCGCTCCTGCGATCGAGTCTTTTTTTATAAACTTTTTACTATATTCCCAAAAGTTCGTACAAAAATATTACATTGTATATAGTATATTTATACATACTCAATGAAAAGGTTTTAAAATTTAAGTAATACCTATTTTTGTTTTTAATAAATAATATATAGATCATTCGTTACACGGTTTTCAATGTTATTATTTTACGGTATTTTATAAAACTATTATAATAATAATAATATATTATCATGCCCTGCAGACGATATGAGGTTTATCCTGGTAGCCGGGAAAAAACATTTCCGGTCATATAATATCACGCGACAGTGGGGTTGTATCAAATTTTCCAAATATATATATATATATAATATACATTATAATAATATAATGCAGAACCGAATTAAAATTGTATCAAATCGCTCTGTATAATTTTGCATAATATTAGTTTTTGCGACTGCGATGGTATTTTGCATACAGATATATTATACAAAACAGTATATACAAATGAATTTCTTGTCGCTATCTCGACATATTATCTCGTATATATATATATATATATATATACGATATATTATGTGTACGGCTGCGGCACCAGCAGCAGTTGACCCTAAATTGATTTAACAGCATACACACAAACATTTCGGGTATATTATTAATAATAAAGGGGGACATATTCGTGGTGGCCCTGGCCTTCAGACCGTTTATTAAATTTCACCCGTTATACCTTATCATTTAGGACTTACGCTATCCACAAACTTGTATTGTAATAAATGCGCACGCGCGTTTACAAGACATTATACAGACCGCCGCCGTATTATAAGAGAGAATCACACTCATTTTAATCGGACACTTTAACATTTTGGAGAATGGAAAAGGAAATTAATATAGAGATTTACCTACGTGCTGATGAAGTGGTGTAGGAAAGTTCTGGTATTGTTACATGGGAGTAGTACATTGACTATGCATTTGGTCTTATAGGTATCAATATTGAATACGAATTTTTAACGACTGAACATAAATTTTCTAATATTCAAACGACTCATATTATAAACAGCACACGATTAACATTAAACCAATAAAAGCTCATGAACATCTTGCTGTTCTTTGTAATAAAAAAAATTATTAATACCTGACCGTTCTATAATTCACAGTACACTATAAGTACGAAACAGTGTTTTATGGTCGATCTTAAAAAGTGTTTTCTTAATATGTGTTTCACTGGGCCATTTATTGGCATTTTTGAGAAGAGTTTAAATTTTATTTAATCTTACAATATAGGATGTGCTCAATCGGGTTTCCTGGTATTTGTCTACCCGAATAAAACGACGAGCATATACCTTATAGAATTCGCTTATACCTATATTATTACCTATTTATAATATTTTTTTTCTAAAGATTATCCAATGTCTGACTTCCGGCACACACGCACACAAATAAAATACACTACCTAAGTATAATATCTTTCAACTCGAAGAGAAGTTTATTGTTACCCATTTTTTATTTTTTTATATTATATATATATTTTATAATTATCATTATCTTTTTTTCGTTTACTTCGAGAAAGGCCTCCTCATCCTTGTAGAACCCCGGTAATTTACGATCCGCGTCAAGTCGTTATACCTTTTGTTTGTCGAAACCTCTTCCTTTTCAAGAGGTGTTTGTCGAGCTTTAAAATTTAAATCGATATTTACTATATACGCAGTCATATTGTTAGCCTGTCACCCAATCAGATAGAAAATGCAGTCAATTTGTTTCTAAAACGTGCAGTGTAAACGCAATATCGACCAAAACATGAACCTTCGGTGGAGGAAATATGGGGGAAGTATAACGTATATATAATATGAATGTGCTAGGCAGGTCTAAGAGGAATAATTATGATCCAATTTCTAATGCCTATTATAATGTATACTTCTTACAAAAAATTAGATATATTATATAGGTATGACCTTTTTATTTAAAATATAATTATCAACTGTGTCGTTAAAAGTACGATAGGCAATGAATTATTTACAATCAGGTAAGTACTCTCTCTCTCTCTCTCTTTCTCACTCTCTCTCTTGGAAGAAAGAAAATAATACGATATCATCATCTCGATGAGATTTTTCATTTTCGAAAATGTGATTTACTCTTTATCTTTCGAAATGAGTCCAACCCCTTAAATTTTCGAGGTTATTCACTGTGCGTTTTCATTTTGTGGACAATAATAATAATTATACGCGCCGGTCAGAAAATACATATTATATGGAATACGGTTCACTGGTAGTTTGGGTTAATTTCTGTTTTTTTTTTTTTTTTTATTCAATATTATAAAGCATGATATAAACACGTATAATATACTTGCAATACCTTTTTGTGAAAAAAAAATAATGTTAATTATGCTTAATTAAATAAATTCCGTAGTATAGATAATAATACCTATAATATATTCTATATTATTAAATACCACTTGAAAATAAATTAAATATAGGTATACAAATGTCTTACATATACTGGAGTTAATAATTATTATTTGCGAATGCTCAGTTTCATTACCTATATTATTTTGTCGCTAATAGTTAAATATTTTTTATATTTTATTTTAAATATTCGACCTCGATCAAAATCTATTTTAAAATTCACTGACGGTATAAAATAAAATGAAATAAAAATATGTGAGAAAATCCATTGGTTATAAATTAATGCTCATTAAAATTGTATAGATGTTACACATATTATTACGAGAAAAGTCGTTTACTCTCGTAATTATTAGTGTCGATTATTTTATATATTTTTTTTTTTTTTTGACTAAATTCCGAGACTCATAGGTACATATATTAATATTATTGGTTATATTTATATAAACAATGATAGTATTTAATATATATACATTATAAAATATATAAATTATGGTAATTCAAGAAAATAATTTCTGAGGAATTTGGTATACAACGGTGCTCGCGTGATTTTAAATTTTGTTATTTTCAAAAATGGTAAACTTTTTAATATGAAATAAAATATTTGAAAACAATTTATCAGGCATTAATATTAAAGCAACTATTTAGCTAAAATGCTTTAAAAACAATGTAGGTGTATTAAGATTAAGATATATACAGTATAATCAGAATTTTTTAATCGAAGTTTGTTTCAATGTTATTCATGAAAAGCTCAGAAAACGTGATTTTAGTCAAACAAACTTAGAAATAATTAGAAAACTATTATATTATTAGTATATTTTGATAATATATTTAAAGACAATATACTCATGTAATTTATTGTCTGGTGATATAAAACGATAAGCATATAATAATATATTATATTTGCAAATAGCCTATAGCAAAATGTACACCACTGATGATGTACCTATACATACAATAATAATTTATACACTACAATGATGTAAATATATGATCGGTTTTATATAATATTATATGGGCGATAAATTATTGGTGAACTGTCTATTGTATTGTTGTCATCATTTAAGTTGTTTTATTATATTTTAGTAAAATGTCTTGGAATAAAACATTATTTCATGATAAGAACTACTTATAATCAACGGTCAAATATTACAAAATATCAAATTGGTATATCTCATTGTATTTTCTCATGATATTTTACTCCTAAACTATATGGTATATAAGACTCAATAGACTCAATGATTATGGGTGACCGTGCACACGGTATGCGCAGTCCGCAGACAAAATATAATATATATTGTATAAGTTATGTAATAATAGTAACGTCTATATATTATGGTGTTTACATCGGTGTAAACAGAGTGATAGATAGAGGGGAATATAATATATACCTATAATAGTATATAATCAATCTATCAGAATGTGACGTTTTGACAATATATTATAACAATATTATTATTATTGTTATCATCGCGTCATCGGTCCGGAGGAATGGAAAACGCACAGATGTGTGACTTACGAGATAAGAAAACGTACGCGTACGACCACAGCTACGCAGTCCGTCCTGTCTAAAAGTCCCCGAAAATGTGGAAAAAGCCGATATTGCCGGTGTAAAGTCTATGTCAAGGCCTGTTTGTATATGTCAGTGTATAGGCATATACGGGGAGGGATTGTTCACCGAATTACATTAACACTATCCCCTTGTGCCTACATCCATCGTAAAGTGAGACGTCAAACTCTCTTGGAAATTACGGTAGGATAAACTATCAGCTATATTGCCTGCGCCGCCACCGGATACTTGTCAATGCACTTCCGTTCATCAAGTATTTATGGGCCCGAAGTCTATAGACTATTTATATATATATATACCTAGGTATAGTCCGTCCTCCCTTTCCCCCAACTGTGGTAACAGTCTCTCTCCACGAACATCTTAGAACCCGGTCGTGAGTTTGGACCAAATCCCGTGTCGGAAACGAATATCGCACAGAAATCGTTAAGTATAGACTATATAATATATAGGTGTATATATATATATATATATATAGGATTTGGTTTCACTTATTATAATATATATAATATTGATCGAAGCGAAGGCGTGGATGTATATTTATGGTGCGAGTGATCCACAATTATTTACGTGACGTGTAAGTGCGTAAAATGCTGATTATTGAGCTAAAAAACCAAATGTCGACCGGCAATTGTGTAAAATGAATAACGATGAAAATACTGTACTATGTGTATAATGTCTATATCACATTATTATATAACGTAAAATCTTTAACTTATATGCAAACCGTTACCCAAATTTATCAATCAAGGGCGTCATTTCTGTTTTTAAATAAAGATGCGAATATTTTAAGCATGCCAATTTTACGTTCCATTTTTAATGTTAAAATTACATACGTCCTAAAAAATTTGATAATCTTTTTATAAGGATTTTAACAAAACTACATAATAATATCCTATAGCACGACAGTACCAGTCCATGATCACCCTGAGTACACATGTATATTTTTACAAATTAATTTAAAAGGCAAAAAAAAAATCCATTTGTGCGTATAGATATGATCCGGTTTTTTTTCGTTCATCAGGCATGTATGTATATACATGTATGTGGTGCAATAGCCCTCCAGTATAGGCCTGATTAACTTTTTACAATTTTAAAATATCGACACAATATTATAATATTTGATGCGGGCCATTGGCACATATAAAAAGAAAGGCTGCAAAAGTATAGTCAGAATTCCTCAAATGATGCCCCTGCTATCAATATAAAAATAGTTAGGAAAGAGGACGAAAGAGAAGAAGAGTTTTCTTTTATAAGACATGCGACTTTTATACTATGAGATCGTTCCCTGATTTATATAAAATATAAAAAAAATATATATTTTTTCCCCTTTATTCGTACTATACGGATAAAAGGAGAAAAATACGTCTTGTGAAATCCGAACAATGTGTTTAGCGGTGTGTAAATTTTTCAGTTGTGGACATCAGATTAAAATCGAGGATAAAAATAATACCCTATGTATAAATATACTTGGCGAAACGACCAAAAGTTTCGTTTCATATTAGGGGATTTTTAAAGTTTACCTAAATGTCAACGATTTCCGACATATGTTATACACGCACGAATTTATAAAGAAGAGAAAAAAAAATTATAAATACAATTAGTATCTATTTTGTATGTATGTGTAGTGTATAATGTATAAATATATAGACAGGATTGAAAAAAAGTGGGGTCTCTCATATGATACTCATAATATTATGATCTTTTTAATTCGAAGAAAATAATGTACCTATATAGATATTATCGAAATTAATTTCAGTTGATATCACACGAAACATATTTATCTTACGAGCTGTCGATAAACCATAATATTTTCAAAAAAATTGTATACACACATAATATATATAATACCTTATTATAATATAATAGTAACTTAGTTTTATCATTTATTAAGTTAAAATACCTTTTTTTTTCCGAGTTCAGATCTGTGTATAGATAAAAATGTTCGATTTCTTGATAAAGTTTAACCTAAATTAATGTGTCACACTATTTTTCGATTTTCTCGTCTCATTCGACATATTTTTGGCACCAAAAGGTCAAAAAGGGTAAACCATGACCAAAAATCATGACATCCATCAAATCGTATAATAGATTTTTTATTTTATTTGAATATTTGATCAAATATTATTGTAAAACTTTAATTTCACTTTAATTAAAAAAAATTGACCTACTGAATATGATTATCATATAAGAGACTATACTTTTTTTCCAATCTGTATATAAAATAGAACTTATATTATTCATGTATTAAAAAAAACTTTATTTTTAAAGAAAATATTATGTTTTAATGCCAGCTTGTAAGATAAACATGTCTCTTGTGATATCGACTGAAATTAATTTCGGTAATAACTATATAGGTACATTATTTTCCTTGAGTTTAAGAGATCACACCTACTTGCATGGTAAAAATCAGTAAAATCATCATCTCAGAATGAAAATGATTTAAAATCTATTTATTTTTTTTGATAAATAACTTTTTAAGAATAAAATTCTTTTTTTTCTGTGCCAGTTGATTTTGGTATTTCTTTAAACCGATTATTATTTACTACGAGATACAGAATATGAAAAAGTTCTCATTCGTGAAAAATAAGTGATCAGTAGGAAAATAAAATAATTTAGCTATAGAACTTATTTTCATTCTCTACATCATATTTTGGTTTTTTGTTTATAACTCGTTATTCGGCTAATAATATTGAAATAAACGTTATTTTTGAGTGTTTTATTTTGTTTTTATACTATGCGTAGGTCATGTTATGAACTGTTAATGATATTTAATTGATTAAATAAATATTTATAGAAAAAAATGTAAAACTTAAAAATGCGTTCGAACTTTTTCATTCAGGGACGAGGAAATATGTAAATCTTGTGTATAGGTACATCTGTATAGATGATAACATGAAATTAGGAAATACATATATAGATAAGTGTAGTATTTTTGATAATATATTATATGGATATACTTCATTAATATACGAGTAAAATTCTAACCGCGCACTAGAGCAACCATGAAACCCCAATTAACCTTTTAATTTAAAATGTTAATGCAGCGTCGTATTTAACTTAACCTTTAGGTATAATAACTTTCTCCAGACCCCTGGTAGTCAGTTATTTTAGGTTCGCGGTGCAGTATTTCTTTTTTTCCCTCCGCCGTCCGTTAATTTCACGACCATATTCTATACGCGTTTCGCTTTTTCGTTCGCCTACGCTCCATGCACACCTTATCTGCGACACGTATTTTTTTCTTTATTCTTTTTTTTTTTTTTGAAAAACGGATTATAGTTTTACAACACTGGTGTAGTTAAGTTTCGACGGTGATTACCTCCCTCATACCGGCTATATTCGTATAAGCTATCGCTGTGTAATTAAGGAGAAGTGATAAAATGCACCGAGTCCGAGAACACATTTTCCGTTTAACGACAGGCTATAGGTATAAAGTTATTATTTTTTTTTTATAAAAACGCGCTGACGAAACCATCCGCAACACTGGCTGCGAATAATTTTTCAATATTATTTATTCACGAAAACTTCGTCAATTACCATTTAATAATTGATTAGTTTTCTTCGTGTTGAAAATTTAACGAATAAAACGAATTTAACGGTACAAAGATAATAATTATTCTAAAGTGTCAATGTATTATAGCAGCTTGGTGTGTAGACACCGACAGTGTATAATATAGACAGTAGAGTATAAGATAATTTGTGTTTTTTGAAAACGCCATTTACTGTGTGAATGCCGTAAAAAAATTTTTTTTTAAATATAAATGGATTTACGTTAAAAAAAAAAAAAAAACAAAGTGAAATGTATTTACGACCTCATTAAACACGGTTCAGTCTGTGTGACACGCGCTTAGTTTTCTTCTTTTTTATTTTATTTTATTTTTCATTTTTTACTGCTCTTCGCGTTATTTGTCGTCTTGAATTATTTTTGCAGCGGGCCCGTTTATCTTTAACGTCGTGTAAAAGGCCCGCCATCGATTGGTCACGAATACACACATACATACTGCTGGATACGAGTGCGCTCTTCAGGTAAATGTGGAAAAAAAATACATAAAAAAAAAAAAATAGTGGTAATAAAAGAAAATAAATGAATTATGTAAGGGGATAATGTGTTTTTTTTTTTCGGATGTTTTCTATATAAGTGATTCTCCACCATGGAGGCGTATATCTTGCCGTATATAAAACGAATTATATAATGGGCACGAGAATTTCGATCAAATCTCTATTTCCGTCAATGGCCCGATATGTCCTATTCCTATCCCATAGTGATCGATTTAGAGCTAAAGGTGAGGTGGCTCGCATGCACGCGCGGAGAGGAGATATAAACGAGGTTTCGTATCAGAGCCGAAATCTATATAACGTTTATTGTAATCTAGGGATTTGAACGGTTTTTTTATATTGTTTCGAACGAGACACGGGCCTCAGAAAAAGACAGACAGAGAGAGAGAGAGAAAGCGCACCAAAAGAGAATCAGCAAATAAAATGATGAAACTGCGTTTTTAAAAATAAATAATAATAATAATAATAAAAATAAGTGCACGAGAAAAGTTTGTCGTATATAAACAAAAGCGGGTATAACCTCCTCGCTGTGTGGAAACAAACGGAAACGGATTTTATATATATTTTATTTCTTCCCCACTCGTCCCCCGCGACCGCCGTGCGAGTGTAGGAATGCCGGTGGGCGAGAGGGGGTGGGGTGGGGATCGGGGAGCCGAACGGGTGCGGAAAAAAGCAAATAAGAATAATCGCTGTGCATTCTTTTATGGGTTAAAAAGAAACTTTTTCGTTCTTTAAACTTTCAGCTTTTCCACTTATAATAAATTTCTCTTCTGCCCACTGGACTCGCGCGCGCCGTGACGTATATAATATACGGTGCGCCAAGAATACATACGCGAATACGTACACATAAGTGCGCGGAATATTCGGGATCGGGAACGCCGGAGGTCATTTGTTTCTGGTTTTTTTTTTTTTTTTTTTTTTTTTTCTTCGTTTCGCTCAGACGGCAATCCGTTTGGTCAAAGACACAAAATATACGGTTATTGTTTCATATTATACACACTGGTGTGTACATATATAGTATAGGAACCAATGTGTATACAATGCGATTGTGTGAGTGTGTGGTACAAAATCGTCGGTCGAGTTAGACTTAGTATAGGCGCCGGATCGTTAAATGAAAAGTAGAAAACTTTTTAACTTGTGCGATCGGCATGCCCCATGGGTTAACCGGTCCCTGTGACCCTCTCCGTCCCTCCGTATAAGCCATCCGGGGTCGACTCGACGTGCATTAGTATTCCGAATTCGTACTGAGAAGAACTCGGATGCGTATACATGTATATACGACGAGAACTTTGCGACGACAGTTAGTTAAGTCGACGCTTCAAAAGAAATCGAGGATTTAAATTTTCCCCTGCGATTTTCTATAAACATATACATATATATACATGCACATATGCACTTGCAGTGTATAAAACCTACGCAATCGCAGAATTAATATTACGAGAAAATGTTATAAATTAATTAAATGCACAAAAGAATGGCAACGTCAAGAGTGGATATTAATATACTTTGGTGTTGTTGTATATTGTAACACTGTAACGCACTATCATAATGTATATTGTAAATGTATTGTATCACATTATTATTATCATGTTTTTTCTCGGCACATGCATCATGCATGAAATTATTATAAAAAATTACGAAGACAATTAAATAAAGTTTAAATTAATTTAATTAAGTATATCTTTAATAATTAATGGTATTGTTGAAATAATAAATAAAAGATAAAACAGGTATTATATAGTTTATGTATATTAAAGGGTCGGTACCGAATATGGAATGAAAAATCAATTTATGACATGTTTCTTCCAAATTATATCTGTGATTATAAATATTTATTCCACCGGTGGCATTCTGAACTGATGGTGTACTATGATGCGCACGAACATTTGATCCGGAGCTAGTTACGAATTAGACTACGGGTGCCGGTCAGTGATGTAATGGTTTTGAATATTTTTTGAGAAGTATATAAACAGTAGGTATATACAGTGCAAGTGTATTCGTAGTTCACAATGTACATTGAAGTTCTAAATACGCGTGTACAAAAATTATTACGAAATAATAATTTTGCTGGACTAAGGACTAGTTATAATAGTTCTAGCGGTATGGTTCAAAGTTACCCAAACGCACGTCGAACGGGATAAAAACTAAATTATACCCAATTTAACCTCAATTTGAATTTGAACCTAGTTCGTATAATGGTCTTTTGGAGCAAACTAATTTACTCCTGTTTTCACATTGTTGTAAATACAATGATAACACATAGATATCAAATCTGCGTGATAAAAATCAAAAATTCGTGAACAAAACGGTAATAAATAAAAAGTTTTTCTTTCACATCACCCGATTTTGCTATTCACATATTCCTCTGAATGATTTAATTGATAGCGAGTTAATTTATGCATATGGTTTCATAAAACCTATCATACATTTTAACTATTTTTAAATACCTATTAAATAATTATGTGCTTTTTCTTTGTATTAATTTTTAATGTGCCATATTATATTATCATTTTAACTTTGCGATACTGTTTGTAAAAATAGTATGTATCAGGTACCTACCTACTGAAGTCAAATGATGATTAATTACCATTTCCTTTTTTTAATATTTTTTATTCGATAACGCTAGTTTTAAAGACATAATAATTATATTACGAGTATAATTAAATTAAAAGCGAAAAGGGGAAAATACCGGTAACGTTTTCGTGGGTATCACTTAATAAATCAAATTTTATAATTTTATAATCTACATAATATAATGAATAAATATTTACTCGCTCAGCTTTTCGTGAAATTCATTTCTACAGTAAAAAAATGTGTATTTAAAATGTATGGTGACGCATTTCAAATCAATGGTGAAAAAACACGAAGCTTAAAATATTATTATTTAATACGCACAAATGCTATTTACCGCATAAAATATATTATATGAAACATTATTGTAATTTATTATATTTTGTACGTAAAAATCAATGATCGAGAAAAAAATTTAGGTACTTATATACCGTATACCTAGTACCTACACAAAGAAAAACCGTGTAGGTATCGGTTGACCGCCTCGTCACCGATGATTTCATTGAAGACATTCTGCGTAATTACCCAGATGAACCGAATACATATCGATATTAGAATACTCAAGGACTGTCAAAAATATTCCTGCTTTTTTGAAATTCAGTGATTACACTATCTTTTCAATATACATATCGCGTGAATCCAAATGAACCCAAAATGTAACTTCATAGTACGTATTATTATAAATCTGAATGAAATCAATGTCCGTCGAAATTAAATTTAAAGCGTGCAAAAAACTTTAAATATCTCGTATATATCGTATAAATATTTATTGATTGTTATTATCGAACTTCAGTTTTATATATTATACTCGTTACGTTAATACGATTATTATAATTATAATTATGTTTAAAGTTCTATGAGGTTTATAACTATATATTACACTGTATATAATACACCTACCATAGATATACCGCGTAGCATATACTTATACGTACGTCTCGCGAAATTTAATCAATCACTATGTATCGTTATATGTACGGGATTAAGACACGCACTCTTGCAAAAATGTACCTAATACGAAGCTTTTGTAATAGTTTCGAAACGCTCAATAGGTACACATAGGACATTAAAACTTTCGGCAGGCGATTTAATACAATATGATCATCAAAAGTGGATATTAAAAATAAAATGGATAATAATTCTTCGTCGTGTACACAAAATACATATAAAAAGCAAGTCAGTATTACGCGATATTTCGAGTTCAGGTCCTTCAGTCGTTATTAATTAACGCCATCCATATATTATACGCTCTCTCGTAATATTATTATAGGTATGTCTACTTGATTATTTATTAAAACGTAAACCACCGACGACCGACTTACCTATATATGTGTATATAATATACCGTGTAAAATTATATGTAATAACTATACTAATAAAAACAAAGTAATTTTGGTTTTTTCTCTCCCTCAGGTCGTAGGCACGGGAAACTTTTATAAAAGGATTTTTTTTTTTTTTTTTTTTTCTTCGGTAGAGTTATCTGAAATTACTTTATTGTATTTTATTGTTAACGTATATATAATATATATTCTGACGAAAAAAACGTAATAAATTAAAGTTCTAATTTAAGCCGATGCACTGAATACAGGTATAATATGAGTATTATCTCTCGCGTGGGATTTTTTTTCTTTTTTTAGCCTATTATATTATTATGTTTTACCTAGGTAGGTACCTATTATATACATTTTATGTAATAATAACGACGGCCCTTTCACACGGCATAGCGTTCCGACATATTATTGGTGCACTTTTTAACAAAATGTTGAAAATTACATTAAAACCACAAGTATATTTTTTCGTTTTATTCTTCAACGATAATATTCGGTTTTAATAATGTATAAAAATGAAAATTCCAATTAGCATCCCCATTGTTCGAGAAAGTCATTACGAATTTTCGTCGTCAGTGCGTACATTATTATACCGTAATCGGTAGGGAATATTTAAAAAAATTTCAAATTATACTGAAATAAAAAATGTACTTGTCATGGACGAGAAAGAAAAAGCTCGAAACGAATAACTTATTGCAGGGGTACCTATATAAATAACAATGACAAAATCGTAACAGTACAGCCATTAGGTATATAGGTAAGACAAGTTTTATGTTAAATCAGATGGCTATACTCTGAAAACGCAAAATATAACAAAGGATTCCAAATAACGTAATACGATTGGTATAAATCCGTAACGGTCTTAGGAGTGAACCACAATATAGAAATACATATTATACAATTTTGTACACAAATAAATGTAAAATAATATTCGATAATACTAATTATTTGTAGGTTATTTATCTATATCATGATCAATGGAAAAAAATTATTTATTTATTTTTTCTCCAATCATATAATATTATGATATAATACTAATCGTATATAGTACAGTATTGAACAGTAAATAGTAAACGATCTGATTATGTTATCACAACAACAAAACTACCTATCTAAAGTCATATGATACAAGATTATGTTAAACCGAATGGTACCATCTTTATTACAAGTTCTTCAAACAAATCAACCTAGGTCCTAGGAACATAACCTATACAATAGTAGATACCAACTATTCAAAATTTAAAATGCTCTGGAATTATATACCTATATATATAATATATATATATATATAATTCATTTTTATTTATAAAAAAGTTAAAGAAAATGTTTAATAACCTAATCGTATTAAAAATTTAGTTAATGATAATCACATAATATCAGAATATTCTTTATAATAGTTTGATATACTTCCTTACAATAGTAGTTAGTACACTTTATAATTTTTTTTTTGTTCTTAGGAATTTTATAAATAAATATTTTATTTATACATATTATAAATACTTATATTTTGGTGTACGTAAATTTTAGTGTTCCAAATTTTTTTTCTACTCTTATCACTTCAGAATGAATTGGGGACTAATTATCTAAATGTAAAAATGTATAATATAAACTAGACATCCAACTACAACGTAATGTTTGCTGTGTATATTTAGTTAAAGCTATTGGACGCCATTAAAAAAAATGCTAATATGCGTTATCATAATAATATATACGAGTTTAAGAAATAACTACAGATAATAAAATAATATAGCAGATAAGAATTTTTTTTTTTTATTTGTAGGACGATGTGCTTATATTTTATAATGTATAAAACAAGCGGTTTTATAAACATTGTTTTAAGTACATTAGTAAATTATCTAGGTTTATGCAGTCTTAATAAAATAACTGTAATATAAAAATAATAATTGCTATTTCCATAAACTTACATCACTCATTATTACTATCTAGTTAATTTTATATATCTGTGAATCCAGATGAAAGGATTAATAAATCTATGATCTGATTGAGACAATACACATTATTCGTGCAGGTGAAACACAACGTATCGACTAAATTATAGTACAGCCGTTATTTCAAAACATGGTACACCTTAAATTCACGTTCCGAATAAGCGAAATATTTTTCGATAATCTTGCTGATGTACATATTATATTAAGTTCAGAAGCACTGTTGTTTTTATTATTTTTTTCGGGCGTTATATTATGTAATAATAAGAGGCGGAGAAACAATATTTTATATAGTTCGCAAATTTTCACCGTACCTACCCCTCTTTCTAAACTGTTTGAATGCTCGTAAATAATTCGAAACGTCTCGCATTTTGTACAACATAAAAATCACCGGTGTTAAATTATACACACGCACTATACGATTTATTTTTTACTCGTATTTTTTTTTTTTTTTCAGTCGAGATAAAAAATAACTTGAACAGCACTCTTGGCCTACGACTATACTACATGTATATGTGATTAATATATAACTCAGTCTTTCGATTTTTTTTTTTTTTTCTAAATCGAGACGTACTTATCGCGTTACTCGACAATTTTTTTACGGGTTTTTTTTTTCATTTGCATACAGTAGTTGTCAATCAACTTGTTATGTAAATTGGAACCACCCACTTGAACCGCGGCAGTGGCTTGAGCTCAAAAGGGGGGAAAACTTCGGATCTATCTACGCACAGCGTGTCGGGTTTCTGTGCGTCGCATCGGTGGTACATAGGACGGAGTGAGATGAGAATTATTATTTTTCAAACGGGAAAACGATGACAGCCGAGACGTGCACCGTTTGTAATAAAACACATGGACGTCAATCAAAACTGAAATATTCACTCGATATTAAAATAAACTCACGCTGAATTGGCGGCCGGCAAAGAATAGCAAAGAGTGAAATAATATGTCAAAGATTCCTATATTTAAATATTATATTGTTATGTTATAATAATAATGATGCTTTTCATAGGTATATCGTATTTCCATATTTTAATAATTTTTAATGTTCACATTGAACAATTTTGAAAGTAAAAAAAAGAATAAACTTTTGGGGTTTATTGTGTATAGAACACGGTTTAAACATATATTTAAAATGGTGATTACAAATGCGTGTTGGTATATATAAATAATTAATACCCAGTTTCTACAAAATAAGATAAAATAATATTAATATATTTTGTAGAAACTGGGTATTTATTTATATACATAAATAATTCTACAAGTAACTCGCCACACCAAAATAATGTGTGTTGGTTTTAATATTTTTGACAAAAATTGACAACTTGACGAGAGATACTATGTTGTTATGGGATGTTCAAGGGTTTCATATTATATAATCTGTATAAATGTCTATATGTTGTATACGTAAATATTAGTGGTTGGGAGAAAAAAACTACGAGACATAACGCAATTCGACAATGAAAAATTCGTATTTTATATAGTAGGTATATACTTATATAATAAATTATAAGATATTGCATAAAAGGATATACCTAATATGACTTAATTATATATTAAGCCATTGAGATTTTTCGTATAAAATATAGTCCACTCTCTATGTATTTTGTTCTGAAATTGGTTCTATGGATTTATCATATCAACTTATCATTTAAAAGTTAAAAATAACGAAATATTTACCAAAATTGTTAGATATTTAATTTTCTCGTATTAACGTGTAAGCAGTAGTGAATCTCTCTCTATATATATAATATATAATATATATAATTTATAGTTTATACATTTCCATTTTTTTTTCAGATGAAAACAGATTATCACTTATCTACAATAAAATTCGTATTACGCGTTCTAAAATAAGTTCATATAATATTAGGTTATAAATATAAAGTTCACCACCAGATATTTCACCCACGCGGCGCTATACTGACCATCAGGCAATTACAAGTAGACATATAGTTTCCTATATTTCATTGCAAATAGGGCAAAACTGAGAAATACCTATCCAACAGCAAAATATACTAAGAATATCTCTATAAATATAAATTAAAGATTCGTGATTCCGATAAATTAAATGAAAATCATGGGCCTGCAGCAGACAATGGATTTATTTTTTATACATGGGCTGAGACGGGGATCTCGCAGTAATTCAGGCACGATTGAACGCAAACACCGGCAGAAAGCCCGTTGTCGACTTTGATCGGATTACGTATGGTGTACAAAATTGTCTGTGGAATTATATTTTTTTCCTCGGTAAGTCGGTAAAATTCTAAAGCTAAATAAATTAAAAAATTACTTACGGTAGAAATGAAAGACAGAGTCGACCACGCGATCGTGGTCGTCATGTCAGCTCAGCGCGTTTGGTGACCCAGTGGGCTTAACGTCCGCAACGACCTGTTAAGATTTCCGGAATGTTTCGGAAGTCCCTTTTATAGTTATAGTATTTTCGAAAATCCTATACGAATTACTCATAGCACAAAGCAATGAAAAAAAATGAAAATCCTAAGTGCTCGTACATACTATATGTTATGGAATATGATGTCCAATGTTTTCTTAAATTTAACCCTCTTATATCAAACTTTAAATCCTTTGAAAATATTGAAATTAAAAAAATACCACTTCCCTCCCTTCTTATAAAAAGCAATCGTGTATATATGTAGAGTACCGTTCTTGGGATTTTCTTGGCCTAGGGCAAAATTATATATTTACATTTTGTGATATCTACAATTTTAGTGGCTGAAAATAAGAATGATCCCCAATCGTTTTAAAAATATATTATTATGATATTATATATAAATATAAAAAATACTTTATTTAATTTTTAAAAATATATAAGATTTAATATTGCTGATAAAATACATTAATTACATGAGCGAACGATTTAAAATATTCCAATAAGTATGCTTTATGGAAAAAAATGGCAAAATTTCTAGTTGTTATCAGTGATATAGCATAATCAAAATTCAAATACTTCCAGAACGATTTTCAAACGTTCCGCTTTTCTCGTATCACTCAAAATTGTTATAAATTTAATGAATATGGTGGATACCAATATTAATATTAGTGAAATGTCATAAAAAAATGTATTTATATTGATGCTATGGGTAATGCGACTTGTGTTCACGAGAAACATATAAAAAATAACTCGTGAATAGTTCATAATAATATCATACTTTAGATGATTTATTGAAAAAAGGAAACTTAATATTGATAAATTAGAAATTTCCAAACACGTCAAAAATAATAGATAAATATAATAATATAAAAGCAAACAGTATAAATTTGATCAATTATCATTATAGTCGTAAAGGAAAAACTATAAAACATCTATAAAAAAAAAGTTTAATATTTCCGGTAGCTATATCTTTTTATAGTGGGTATAATAGACACAGTTAAATAATAATTTTAGATTACCAGCTATAGTTCTTAGAATAAACGGATGTTAAAATTATTTAGAGTAGTTGGTATATTTTTATTTTTCAATATTTTATTTACCTCTTGCTTTATTGAAATAACTTAATTAAAGTAACCTGATGTGTAACAAATTTCATTGAAAACCATTGTTAGTATATGGTAAATTATGTTTTTTTTTTACGTATTAATATATGCCTTGATAATAAGTGTAAAGTATTAAGATAAACATAAATTAAAGTAGGTATATTATTTTGAAAACAAATCTTTGAAATTATTAATTTTAAATATAAAATATTTGCTATTAAATAAATTAACTAAAATTTTAGATTTTATTTGTATCATTTGCTTCTCGTATTATTTATCAGGAATTAAAATGTAATCCTAATAATATATATATACCTATTACAATACTTTCGATCGGTATACTCTGCAGGATATAATTTGTGGGCGTTCTATTCAAAATCGTAGGTACCGTATTAAAAATATATGATAAAAATTCGTCTTTTTAAGAAATTTTAACAATCACAATTTTAAAATACTGACGTAAAGGGGTGGCTATATTTTGTAAATTACTTTAAAAATATACTTAATTATTTATTGAATTCTGAGTTTAGCAATGTTTAAAAAAGTTGTATGTAACACATAACATATTTCGGATACCTAGTATGAATTAAGTAGGTATTTCTCGGAGGGAAAAGTTGTTTTTAAAAAATTATATATTTATTTTGGTTGGTCAAAAACTACTGAAAATAACGATACATCGCTGTAATTTGTAAAACAATATTAAGTATACAAAACTTTGTTTAGAATCGTTTTTCAAATTCAACGGTCAATCGTTCCTTTTAAACCTCAAATAATAGTACTAAGTATACCAATTAATCCTATTTATACGTACGAACTTACAAATATTTCCGTGGAAACATATTAATTGTAAAAAATGTCTAAATCCATAAGTCACAAGGGAATAACGAACATACATATAGCATTAATTCATGTATACTTACGCATAGGTACAGTTTAGGTACTATATAGCTGTTTTGTGGCAATATTTCGAGGGAAGGTGAGAGGAATTTAAATTATCCATTTTCTTACCTGTAATCAGACAAAAAAAATTGGATTAATATAAAGAACAATTGTTTTAACAATTATATTATAGACAAGTCTACTTTTATCAAATTTAACACAATAACCATACAACATTTTATTTTATGTGATAAAATACTATAAGGGTTACATGATAATATTACCTAATTTTGATTCATTCAATTTTATTAAAAATTTGAATTAAGTAGAACTGGCACAGAGTTACTTGGTATCTTATCCTCAATTTAGCAAAACAAATATTATATAAATGACACAAAAAATGTTAAAGAATAACTTTATAATATATTGTGAAAATAATATATATTGAAAAAATGTTTGTAAATAATTCTAGATTTATCTTTTTTTTTTTATAGAAACCAAACATATTAGGTATATAGCAATCGGATTTATCTGGTTTTTGAATCCAATATTGTATAGGTATACAATTTTAGATTCTAATTGGAGTGAGGAAGTTATTAATTTTACAATGATGTTTTTATTTATTTTATTTTTTTTAATTATCTACCAGTACACATACATTGAAAAATTCAATTATCTAGTCTATGCGTCAAGTCCTACAATTCCTAAATATAAAAAAAGCCTAGATAAAGCTTAAAAGGAGAATATTTTTGTAAACAATTGTTGGGGTACCAGGAGACCGGTAGACGCACTATCTGATAAAAAATGTATTTTATAATAATTGGTACTTTAGAAATGGGATTTTACAATTTTTGGGACACTAAATATCAAAAATTAATGAATATTATATTGTTTTAGATATTTTAAATATATTGGACAATTGAACAATACTTCGACCGCCATATGTACCTATTTGGCCGATATTTATTTTTTCTCAATATTTCTCAACTATTAAATTGTTTTTAATCGTTACTTGGACGTAGAGAAGAATCCCTTAAAAATCGTTACTATGTATAATATTATGGCGGATCATCTTTAGCTGCAGTTCGTATATTAATCTCAAAACTGGATTCATCTTGTCCGTTGTGCGTTTATTATGTCATATTAATATAACTTCCACCACCCCTTCAGCAGTCGTTATACCTATATAGGTACACTTCAGTGTATATTATGAGTTTAAAAACAATATATTATAATATTAATGTTGTTATTATTATCATTTTTATTGTGTATTAAATCCGTTGTATTATATTTATCACGAGCCCGACCGTTTTAATTCCAACAAATGTGCACCGCGTTTATTTGAAAATATCTGAAAACGCATTGTGCGGTGGACGTTTTTATTTCACCCTCCCGCCAAAACCACGACTTCTTCTACGAGACCGTATCATAGAGAGGACTAATGCTTTCGAGACTGTCATATAAAGACCTTTGTCGGTTATAATGGCGAACGCGAACATTTTATTTCGAAATTTAACGGAAAGAAATCTCTAATGGGGTTTCAGATTTCAATTACATTACGCGCGACCGGAAACGATATTATTTTTGTACTAGTGTGCCGTGGCATTCTAGCGGGAAATCGTGGAGTTAAGTTTATTAAAATCGAGGAAATCAAGGTGAAAATCGATATCGTGACACCAAATGGGTACGCGTCTGTTATATACTATAGAAATGTAGAGAGACAGAATATGCAGAAAAAATAGGATAAATTTCAATTAATACATTAAAAAAAAATAAAAATAAAAATGTAAATATTAAAAAATTTTAATAAATTGATATTGATACTTCTTTTCAGTTACTGTTTTTCAGAATGAGGAAAAAGGTATAAATAATGTATGTTATTTAGGTTATTTCTAGTTTTGATTTTTATATAGAATTTTGTCTATTGCATTAATTTATACTATACACACATGCAGACGGTATACGGTAATAAATTGTCAAAATTCACACCAAGTATTATTGACTTTTTCAATATAAAATTATTTTGTTTGATAAAATTCTATATAAGTATTACCAAACTAAACGTAAGTAATTTAGACTTCGGATGATATTTTACTTAAAAAATCATTATCCTTTTGGGGACAAATTTTTTTATTTTTAACAATTCCTTTGAATACTGGTTGTATAGTTTCGGTATACTATATTACTTGTTTAAAACGGTATATATACTTGTATACATACCGTTTTATATATTATCTATATACTATGATTAATGTTTTTTTTTAATTATTTGGATATAGTATTATATCTGATAGTGAGTGTATCGAACATCACGATTTTAAAATTCTAAATATAAAAATAAATATTTTAGTGCCTAAACAGACCATGACCTTATATATTTTTGGTTTCCTAACATGCCTCAATTGTTTTATATATTTGGTGTCCAAATATGCCACGATGTTTAATATTTTTGATGCATAAACGTCTATCTCCCCCGAATTTTCTCAATTTTTCCGAGGAAAAAACCAATTTTATTTTGAAAAATATTTTTTTTTAGGAATTTTTGGACTGTACATTACATGTATATAAATTGTTAATTGTTACTGTCTATTATTACATAGCTTATTATTTAGCATTTATGAAAAACTATCATTATTATTTGCAGGTTAAGGCCTATAAATATCGAAACGAATACACGAGTATAATATAGTATTTCGAACATTACTACGGCCCACGTCATTATAATTTATACACATAATATGCCAGCTGCACGAAATATTATTTTTGTTTTATATTCAAGACTTTTGTTTTTCATTTTCCCATGACCGTAATACGGATATATATACTGAAAAATACGACCCACGACGGATTTATATTATTATTATTATTATTATTATTATTTTTTTTTTTTTTTTTTATTCAATTTTGTACTCGAACCATACGGTAATCATATATATATATAAGGGCACCCATAGGGTAAATTTCAGGGGGGGGGTACAAATTAAAATAATTATAATATTTTTTAATTTACTACAGGTTTTAGCAATAATCCAATATTAGGTAATTTTTATTAGATGCCATGTCCTTCCCCTGAATCCATAGGTACAGATAAAATTCTATATTTACTGATTTGGTCTTTCTAAAGAATTATTAAGTCAAAAAAAATTGAAAATTTGACTTATTTATAACTTTTTTTAAATATAATATTTAGATAACTAAGAATGTTATGATTTAACTTCCAATGGTTGGGTTATGATTGGATTTTTAGTTCTGGAAAAATATGATTTTTTAATGTACCTAGATTTTTTTTTTTTTTGCATTACAATTCCAATATTGTCTCGGTTTTTTGAGATAATACAATTTGTGTCAATCCCAACCCATAGAAAATTCCTGTGCAGTATAATAAATAAAAATCAATGACTGAAACATATAAAATAATACATTTAAATTATAAAGAATATTTATTGAATGTAAAGGTGCGTAGTGCAGTAATACAATTTACAGTTAGTTTAAATATTATCAAATTTAAAATAAAAATTGTAAGTTTCTCTTTTTAATACCAAATTCATCAATTACTTCAATTACATTGAATACTACATACTACATCAATTACTATCAATATATTCAGATTTTTTAATATTGTCGTCAATTTTTGCTTTATGAACACTCATCATACATAACCCGTCACGTCTTTCTTCACTCATTGTAGATCTTGTCCATGTTTTCACTTTCCGTAATGTAGTAAATGATCTTTCTACTGTACAAGTTGTTGGTGGCAATGTAATATATATTATTATATATTGTTTTATCTCAGGAAAAAATTCACATTCCTTTACTAATTTTATATAATCTTGCATTATATCATCTATATAAGTTTGTGACTTCAGCTTTCAATAGTCATACCAAATTAAGCCATTAATTTTTAAATTTTGAATTTTAAAATGATTTTCAATATCTTTGAGTATCTCAAGGTATTCATTTTTTTCAGTTTAACTAATTCACAAGGAAATAACCAACATAATTTGAAAGGAGTCTCATTATTTTCATTAAATCTAGAACTTAATGATCCAATAATGGAGTCTAAATATGGTATAAATATGGACACTCGGTAATAATCTTCAACAGATGAAATATTATAATTTGAACGATAACTTTGATGTCCAACTGTTAGAGGTATGTTAAGTCTAATATTAAAGTGATTAGCTGTATTGGTTATTTCTTCAAAAATATCTTTAAACTACTCTTCAGTATTTTCTCTGTGTTTCTTTAATATTTTTAAATGATCTGTTTTAATAAATTTGTGTACAGTATGGAAATTAACATTTACACCTTGTAATTTATTCACAATTGACTCTAATATAGCAGAGTATTGTGAAATTATTTTACAACTAACTACAAAACTATTATTTGATGTAGCTGATGAAAGTTGATATACACGAATTCTTGTCGTATGATTTACATCTGCACTAGTAGATAATTGATCAAGAACCGTTTTAATTTTAATGAAATTGTTATTGAATATTCTTATACATTTGTATTTTTCTGACCAACGAGTTTCACAGAATAAAGGAATGTTTGGAATCAGTCTTCTTCTCAAAATACTTTCTCTAAAAAATTTAATTACTTTTTTAACAGTACCAGCAGTGTTCCTAATTTCAGAAATTGAGTTTTGATCATTAATAACCAAATTAAGTTTATGTGATGCACAATGAAAATAACAAGCCATTGGATATTTTTTTATAATAATTGTTTTTACCCCATTTTTCTTACCACTCATAGTTGAACAACCATCAAATCCTAGACCAACTAGTTTTGACATATCTAAACCATATTTTTTAGTTTGTTGTAATATACTAGATGATATACCTTCTGCATTTAAAATTTGAACTTCAGTGAATCCTATAAACTCTTCACGAACAACAAAATGTATATCAATATATCGAAGGATTAAAGATCCCCACCACCCATCCAGCCGTCAAAAAAGAGATTACAATTCACAATTACTATGCGTTATCTTAAATTTGAATTCCGAGTTTGTTTTTGTTCTGTGCCGCACAGTAATTGATAAATCGCAAAACATGTGATTCTTTTCGGACAAGTTGTTGGGTGACGTTCACCCAGATCTTCGGTTAACTAGATATCCATGCGTTCAAAGTAGCCGAAACGGCAACAAAATATTTTAAAGTTCGTGCCGTATACGAGTGACCAGTACTTCATTATGATTTATGTACGAAATGCAACATTTTACAAATTCAGATAAGGAACAATGAAAAAAATCCATAATAAAATAGTGACAATGGTGGTTACCCTAATCACGTATCTAATATTTTCATACTAATAATATCTTAAATAAATTACCCAAATTGTTCACAGAAATTTCGTTTTACATGGTTTTTGAAATTTTCCAGGGGAGGAACATGTCCCCTCCTGACCCCCCCAATGTGTGCCCCATGTATATATATATATATTATATATTCCTACCGCACGGAATATACTTAAGTTGAACCCCGCAAATGGGTTAGTTTTTTTTACAAAACAATTAACGTCCGTTGCAATATTAACAGACCACACTCAGAATGATACAACTGAACTTAGATATATAATTTTCAATTGATTACATCGGGTCAACGGAGTTGATTTTTATTTATTGTGTTAAGTATTAGTAGAAAATTAAATCAGGATAGTGTTATTGAGTGGTAATTTTTCGATTTGTTTTTTTATTACTACAAAAATGCAATCTATATATTATATTTTAAAGTGAATCGTTATAGAAGTTAGACAATTTGAACTTTAAGTATAAGTATAATGTGTAAATTATACTAACAAAAATAGGTGAAATTAATTATCTCCAGTAATTTCCGGGTTCGAGAAATAGGTTTGAAGAGTGGAAAAAAACGGTATCCGTTCGAGAGAGCTCATCATATGGTTTCTCGCCGCATAGACATCCTTCGGTAGATCGATGTCAAGAGCGATGTACACCATAGTGTATACATGAATGCCTTTACGTATACTCGTATGCATAGCAATATGACGTAATCAAAACAGCGAATTACAGTGTGATCTTATACGAGGGAGTGAAATACCGTATTCGCCTAGTTTGAAGTTGGACTGATTTTTATCAATTATTATCTATTTGCATATCAAATTCATATAACACATTTAAGACAGTTTCTTTATTTTGCTTACACGTTACAATTGAATATAATTCAACGACTTACTGAAGATATTTTAAACGTAACACAGTAGGTAAATACACAAATAATAATTCAAAACTCGAAGTGCGACAAGCACACGGCGTACGAAAATCGAGAGTGAAAACAGTACTCAGTGAGCACGCGCATTTCCACGGCTGCGAACGGATCCTGATAACAAATAATTAGGGTAGAAAATACAATAGAATATTTTTATTAAGGTTTTTATTTTTAGACATGGTCATACTGTAGTTTACTGTTTTCCTTACTTCACATTTTTATTCCAATAGCCACCCCCTTGTGCACACACACACACACACGTATATATACACACATTTATATATACACACGCATATAACATTTTACACATACATATAAACTAGTGCCTATAATATATAGGTCCTATATATAGCGTACGAAGGGGGCAGAGGAAAACTATATACTGTGAAAATGACGCGGCATTACGTAATCAATATTGATAACGTTTTCGTGCGATGGTTTTTGGAAGATATCCGAGCAAAATTGGCTGACCCTTGTGTTTCCATCGTGCAGGAGAAAAAAAATTCTCCCAAATATATATAAGTATATATTTATTATAGATACACACCATATATATGGCCTAAGTTTATATAATATGTCTGCGTTACGACGATCGTCTAGCTCGACTTGTGTACGAGTGTCCATGTGTCTGACCGTATGGGTTATAAGGATACCGCGTAAACGTGAGTTTGTGTGTGTGTAAGCCTAAGTGTGCGTGTGTTTTGGAGAAGAGGACGGACGACCTAGCATTAGGCCCGAGCACATACCGTCGGCGCTTTTAAATTGCATCACGTTTCTTCTCGGTTCTTTATTTTTATTATTATTTCGTACCCTCTCCCAACCTCATTCACGATGCCATCCACCGCCTCACGGTTTTCGCGGCCGGTTATAAAGCGTAGAAAAGAAAAAAAAAATATATATACGAAAAACGAAAAACAAAAAAATAAAACGAGAAAACAGACAAATTCTCGGACACGCTAGAAACATGTTTTAAATCCCAAAAGACGTTGTCCAGGTCGGTTGACAATAGCTATTCCGAGCGACGGGATCCGTTTTCCCCTGTGGCTCGAGACCAACAGTGCACAGACTATATATATATATATATATACATATACACATACACACACACACACACACACATCCCGGAAAACGTTTGACCGCGATATTTTTCCGGAAACATTTTTTTTTCACGTAAAAACGTAATGTTACGATACATGATGTATATGGTATATATATATAAAAAAAAATTGAAAAACAAAAAAAAATGTATTTATATAGATATAATGTAGATATAAATAACTATAAGTCAAACAGAATAACATGACCTATACAGTAGTACGTATATATAGTATATACCCGAATGTTTTAGTCTCAAGGTATTTCCGAAAGAGTCTAATATTTTTGCTATTAAAGTTAAATGCACTTTGCGCAAAATCAGAAAATAAGATTTTCTTTTCCTTGTAATGATATGTTTAGCATTTGTAAATGCTAAAACACATGATTAAAAATCGAACAACCTGCACTGGAGGGTCATTAAGTAGCCAACTCCACAAAAAAGTGATGCACTGGTGCACGAACAATGTTACCTGGTCATTACAAAAGTTAAGCGTTGTCAGACTGGACAGAGTTTCCATTTAATTATATTTATTATTTACCTTTTAAAATCTGCATTATTATTTCTCTTGGTTTCAAGAGCCACACGAAATTAACTCAAGAGCCGCAGTTTGGCCATCTCTGGCATATGCCTATATACCGTTCGTTTTATTTGAAATTTTTAGGAATAACGGTCGTTTTTACTATATAGATATGTATTAAGAATGCTACACGTGCATATTGTAAAATTATTAATATCAGGGAGGACAGGGACGAAAACGATCGAATGGGAGCTATATGGGACGAAATATGTACAATGAATAGTGTTGAAAAACAGATTATAAAACAATATCTAGATACAGATGATAAAATAAAAAATATTTTTGATATAATATATATATATATATATATAGAACATTCTTAGGATTAGGATACCCAATGACAATGACGGTTAAAAATTTATCCGCATAAAAACATTAAATATATTATAGATTGAAAATTTTTACCGATTGATAAATAAACAGATACTTTCATTTGAATTGTTAATTTTGAATGTTGAATAGTAAAATGACTTAATCGAAATAAAAATTGCATGAAATCAAATTTAAATCTTATCTTTGCGTTATCCGTACCGAACGGTACTAATAATGACCAAATCGGCTTAATAAATCTCGCGCAGAATCATACATAATATGAAACGAATCATATTGATTTATATAGTATAATAGCTATTGGAAATTGATGGCTTGATACACGTAATGTAGGCATTTAAAATAATTATAATTTTCGATCCGTAGGATATATATATATATATATATATATTCGGTCGGAGGGATGAGTAGCTGAACCTAAATAATAATATCGCGTGCGTACATACAAAACACCGCTGTCGATAATTAATTTAAGAATTTCGATTTATTCGCGCATGGTGTACTATAAATAGTAATACGATCGTAATAAATTAAAATATCAAAACATATAATATATTATATGTAAATCGAAATGTTAATAATGCCATTATAAAATGTATATACATACGGTCATATAACTTGCCGGAAATAATTCATTAACGTACGTTTTGTATGCCTGGCAAACGAAATGATAATATTTCTCCTTATATAATATTATATGATATGTAAATCCATCACATATTATAATACCTGCCCTTCGACTATTTTATATTAAAATGTGTAAAATTCAGAAACGCAGCTATATATATATATATATGTACACTAATATAACAATAATTATGATTCATTACGGTAATTAATTTCCAATTAAACATAAATACATAAAAGTAGTCGATTGATAATAATTGAAGACATGTTTATGAAACAAAAAATAGGTAGGTAAGAAATATCGGTAGGTATACGCATATTGAAAATATTTTATAATTGCATTATGTTTTAATAGTTTTAATTATGGCTTGTAAACAAATTGGCTGATAAAAAATTGTAGATTATATATAAACCCATACATTAGATATTTTATTTGCATAAAAATCTGTTTGTAATATATTTACGCTTACAAATGGTACCTATAGGTAATATTCTGTAAATGGCATTGTGGTCGCACATTTTATAACACGAATTCATTAACAATTCTGACATTACATGTTCCATAAACATTTCCGAAACTACTGTACCACCAAAAACTCTATACGTCGTCGTCGTATATCGGTAGGTACCTCCCACATACTTTTACCAAAGTATTTTTTACCACGCCGCTTATAAAGTATGGTAAACGCCTTTGAGTGAAAAATTTCGAATGAAATACTTTATTTCGAGAGTTTATTGTCGTATTTGCACTCGAGAATACATTATATTGTAATATCGACGTGAATGTCGAGTGGAATATATTCGGTGGACAACTTTCGCTGCCTCACCGCCGTCCCCGGTCGTCAAAATAACAGAACCACTGTCTCTCGGGGCGCGCATGCCGCATTTTGCGCGGGCGTGCGGGATATACATTTTGTATACGAGAAATCAGATTATTGAAATAACGGCAGTTTTACGAATTATCCCCCTCGAAAAATCTCCTATCGCGAACGCGCGTGTGGTTCGTTCATACTACGTACATATATTATATTACGTAGTATGTATATGTGTATACGAAACAAAACCAATTTTATTAAGGATTGCGCTCGCGCATTCAAATCGGCAAAACTTTCCACCTGCTCGGAATCGCAGATGCGGGATTATACGCATTTTTTATTCCCCGGGAAAAATACGTGGCATGTTTTTTTTTTTTTTTTTCGCCCTCTAAGAGGTTAGCAAAATGTTCGGCACGTGACTATTACCGGAAAAGAAAAACGGACACGACGGTCCGGTTCTTTATAACTGACATGGAAACGTTACATATAATATATATATATATATAAAGATATATATAGAGAGAGAGAGAGAGCGTGAGTGTAAACGGAATTTCAATTTTTTCCCATTCCACGCCGCAGTATTTTGAACTGTATCGAGTGGGTGTCAGGCGTACGGTGGAAACGATTAAAAATCGTAAAAAAGACGTTTCGACGGAAATACGAGTAGGTATAAATAGAACTGAACCATCAAATACCAATCACGTTTTTGTATTTACAATGTCATATGCAAAGAAACGCTTTAATGCGGAAACCGAGTTTTAAAAAGTTTTAAATCTTTAAACGGAAAATATTTTTTGCACTGAAATGTTGTTAAGTTATTTTCTCGGTATTTTCTCCTCCAGGATAATGTGTATTCAACGACCATCGTACAACATTATTGTCTTTAAATTTAAACTATTACACTATATGCAGTGTTCCCCACTTAATAATGTTATCACTCGACAATATTATTGTTGGATATAAAATATTATAATTTAACCTTAATCGTACATTCTCATATCGTTCTCGTATCACTTTGAAAAAATTATCTGAAAATTTTGTTCAATTTTATTTTATCTTAAAATTTCACACAATTAATGTGCTAATTGAAAAACTATAGGTATAATAACGCACTCAATCATTATAATAATTGTTTTAATTGACGTATTAATATATATATTATATACAGCATAATGAGTTTAAATTATGCATTTGGTATAAAATATATATTATATACAAGCTGAAACCGCGTATACTAATTAAAACGTTTCGCTCAATGTAAATTTAGTTTATTTTCAATGAGGGCTTTTACTCGTATTGTTATCCAAGTGAACTATATATATATATATATATATATATATTTGGCCAAGCTTTTGATATACTTAAAACGTCGGAGGGGTGAGTTCAGAGACACTCCGATGGATTATAACAAAAAGTGAGGATTAACCTGGTCCGGAGAACACTTTATATATTATACGACAAATGCGGCATTATATATCCGTACAGTTTCTTAAGATTTCGTTTGAATCCAAAGTTGAAAATTATCTCAAATTAATCACATATATTGTACAGACGGAATGTCCAAATTCTTTGACTCGAAATATCTATGTACATTAAAGTCACGTTAATCACCAAACTAATGCGTATAACGTATACCTGTATAGTACACGTGTAATCGGATTATATAGGATATGTACATGCACATATATTTCTATTTCTATACTATTATAAAAACTATATAATTAACAGTTTTACATCATCTTATTTCCCAAACTCGTAACATTTACCTATGTTCATACACATTAGGCGAGTCTAAGATGGTTCTTGATAGCTATACGACAAGCATAGCTATCAAATTATTCAACGGGTTTAAAATTATGGCCGGCTTGCACTAGAGATCAGACCAAAATAGTCTCGTTGGCTACCTCATTTGCCGCTTAGAAGTCGAACCGGGGACCTCGTGCGTCAAAACACACGTTTGTTTATCAATCTACTATACAATGAAAAAAAATTAACTGCCGGCCTTTTTATGTTTATGAACTTTGATAATATTGATTTCTGGTTTATGTATCGGATTAGAAGTCACTGTACGTTTGGAGATTATTATATATAAATAGTCCAAAATTCTACCGATTTTTCGTAACTATTATTTATTTATTAATTATTTATTATAGCATTTTAAAGTGAAAAACAAATAGCATTTAGCATCCAATAAATTATAATATGCTGCAGCAAGTATAATATACGATGAGTGTAGATATATATATATTATTTTATGTGATTGATGTGAAGCGCGATATACTAAATACCGATATATGTATTATATGCTATTCTGCAAACACCATAAACATTTAAGGCTTGAAAAGGGATTTTATTTTCTATCTCGTCCCCGTTAGAATACTGCACGTTGCTATATATATATGTGTATATACGGCGAGTTTAGAATATATTGTTGTCGATGGAGCGTTACGCGATAGGGCGTGAATCCCGGAGAGTTAACGAATCGTTTGGAGGTGGTACAAAAAAAAAAAAAAGAAAAAAGAAAAAAAAAAATAGAAAAAGAATAAGAAGAATATTGGATGAGAAAACCTGGCAGAAAAAGGACAGGGCAAACGACGGTAGATAAGATATATAGGACGACCGTCGCCGTCGTCATTGGTGGAAATGAACACGGGGACCGGGGCCACACGATTATAGAAAAGAAAACGGTTGCCAATTTTTATTTTTATTTTTTTCTTTTCTCATCTAGCTCTCCACCTCGTGCACTTTATTCTTATTCGCACACATACAAGCACATCCGAAACGTACTCGTTTCTTCCAGATATTCCGCGGAGGTGGCGAGGGGTCCAAAGTCGATACTACGACGTAATGCGTGTCTCCGTGCAGACGCTATACACGCCCGGTGTAAATCACATATTATACATATTATATATATACTCGTGTAATAAATTGTCGTACCGCCCAGTTGGTTTGATAATATCGCCGACCGAATATATATGCGTATATGCACATTGCACATTAATTGCAAAAAAAAAAACCCGCGCATATATTGTAAATTCCACTATAGGCGAGGGACGAGGCAGGATGGTCAAAAGTACACTGCGTATACGTTCCGGAATGTCCCGAGCATGACGTCCTTCAATAGCATCTTAAGCTCCGTTTATTTAGATAAATAAACAGTTTATTCTCGATCGTCCTTCCAGCTGGTCCTAGACGACCTGCTAGAGATTTTACATAAAGCGATCTTGTTGTCTAAACCATAATATTATCATTACCTATCTATATTCCGTCCACCTAAGTCAATTCCAGACTCTTTACAGTTTTTTTTTTTTCCTGATAATATTTGCACAATTAGCATAGTACTATCATGTGAGGTCCGGAACAGTACGATAGGTACATTATTTATTTAAGATTATAATGCGAAATAATCCTGTTTGGGTTCTGGCAACATCCCAGCACACACGAGCTGGTATTATATAGTACTGCGTCTATTAGAACAAAATAATAGATATGAATAGTAATTTCTATCCATGTGTAAGTACTCTAAATTACGTTATAATGCCTATCTAAATGAGCGAACATTAGCTGAAATTTTAACGGTGCCACATATAGCGTACACAAGATGATTTTATCGAGTTTGACTATAACTTATATTATGTAATAATTCTCGTGTTGTTAGATTATGGGCTTTATTGTTTAACGACTACCGTATAAAATATAATATCTGATATAATACTTTTAACTTTGCGATCACTTTGATTCCGATATAAAAATAAATTCTTCGGCGTCTTATATAATAATAATAAAAGTAATAAAGTGTTATAATTTTGAGTGTGGTCTATATAATGCGTCAGACATATTAATTCCCAAGTCAGATTACGTTTTTATTGTACCGCTGTTAATATGGATGCACGGGACGAGGAGATAATAAAGTACTATACTGGACTATACCGTTCTATATGAGACAGCCGAGTAAATAATAAATATCGTGGCAATCTCGTACGATTGTTTTTCTTTGCACCCGTTTTTTTCTCCGTGGAAGATCGCGAATAAAATGATGAGCTCGCACTGTAATACAATCAAACGCCAGACCGCTGCTAGCTGCTGTGCAGACGAGATAACTATACATATATTCTATATTACATTAAATCCTTGCGCGATTTATAAAACTGGGGTGGAGGGATGCGGATTGTGCATTTTGTACACATTGTATAGTTATCGAGAATACTGTGATAAGGATGGAACCTATAGTTGGGATAACGAAAACTGGCCGATGGCAAATGTATTAGCAACTATTTCTTTTCTGATAAGGAGGTACTGTCAAAGTAAAATACGCTTAAGGTGCGAGTCGTACGGACTGTGTACAAGGTCTATGCTTTTGTACACGTTTTTATTATTTACTTTTTAGTTTCGTTTTTAGTACAAATGGAACCTTTTGGCCATTGTAGTTTTATTTTAGAGGGGTTGTGGAACGTTATCATGATTTTGGCACGTATCACTAAAAACTATTTTACGTCACCCTAAACAAAAAATAAACCGTCAGGGGCATTCGCATCAACGGTCACTTTTCATTCTCCTGACTATAGTGATAAAATACGGTCATTATGTCAAAGAGTAAACAATATTTTGAAACGCCTTTAGTTAAGCTTATTTGTTAAATGAGTACGAACTGCTCTTTTTTCTTTATCATAGGTATTATATTGGCTCCAAAATATACAACTAACGCAATAACTATGGTATTACAAAATTATTTGTTAAGATTCGCCCCCCCCCCCCATCAAAACGTTTTTTCCGAACGGAAACGACGATCCGCGTAAAAACCGTTAAATGGACGTTACACGTGTCGCACAAAATGCTCGATAATAATAATAATAATAATAACGATATTGTTTCCAGTGTTACTCTCAAATCACGATCTTTGTCGGAGAAGACCCCCTTTTATTTTAATGTCACGTAGATTCGCGTATATACATATGCCTTCAAAACGAACATTACAAAAAGTTCTCAAATCGCATTAAACACGTGTTTTCTTTGACTCCAGAATTCGGATATAAAATAGTCTCCCCTCCTACTCTCGATTGGTTTTTTCGTTAACTTTTTACGATTATTATCATGATAATATCTGCATGGTGTATATAGCCAGTTCGTTTCTAATCGAGCGTTATCACACGATAACGCACAAAATATGGTAGGTACAGAAACTATTGGTGAACTCGGGACAAACACTCAGAAATATTCCCCTTGACAGCTTTGCAATAAATACCTTGATTAAAACCCGGCATTATATATCGAAGACAGTATTATCCTCGTTTTATATTCATTTTTATTTATTTTTGTTAATTCCTGCAGCGTATACAGTCGCGCAGCACTAATGTATTGGAACGATAATCTGGTCTGACGCGAGTGGCACGATAAAAATATAATAATAAAGGTGAGAAGATTTTTCTTAATGGCATTTTATAATACGTTTCTTTTCCTATATTTTGTTTTCTTTATTACTCGCTATGGCAATAATAAGGAATAAGTGGCTAGAGAGACTGCTGTGATCGTTAAACAATTACAATAAACATTAATAGTAATGAAACTAGAATCGAACAGTATATTATAAATTTTTTCAACCTGTCTATTTAATTAGATTTTATTACAGTTATGTATAAGAAAATATTTTATGTACTTATTATAAAAAAAATAATAATAATTTACCTTAAAGTAATTAATGGTATTTTAATGGTATAAAACAAAGTGTAAAATGGACTTAATACCATGGAAAATTAATATTGTTTGAACACAATAAGTAAACTATTGTTTTTGAGAACTTACAACTTCTTTTTTCGTATTAAAAAAGGGAAACCTTTGGTAACGCTATTATACCTAAATATTGTGGAGGAAAGTTAATAGGGGAGGTTGAAAATAAGTTCGAATCCAACGAACATCGAAAGATGAAAACCATTGAATATCAGTACGGACACTACTCGTTATAAAGAAAGTAATAAACATGTGATAATTCTTTTACATAAATTTTAAAATTAGAATAAAAAACAAAAAAACAATATAAACGTGTGTCTAGACGATGTATGATAGTCTATATGACCTCTGTAAAGTTCGAAAACATCACTAAACGCTATATAATCTCCTCAGAAGTCATTTTTAAAGAACGTCATTAAAATTAAAGACCATTTTATAATAATTTATCAGATGTATCTTTTTACTTTTTAGATTAAATATTGATATTCAACCATTTTTATTTTTTAATATACTTTTATTAAAATAATAATATTATCTCCTACGAATATATAATGTTATAACGATGATTTTTTTCGATCATGATCGTATCGTTACATATAATATTATGTTCTGGACCGTGGGTGTACGACGCGGTCCGCTGGTTTTGCCCGATAAGCTCCTGCGCGCGCCCACGCACGCTTCTATATCTTTTGGTCGCTCATTGTTTGTACGGCTAGCCATCCGTCTTGGGAAATATGTCATTTTCGTATTTATCTCGATTCTTTTGCATATGATAGGTACCTATATTATATTATTATGTCATATACGCTTTCATACACACATTATTCCCTGCAGATCTAACATAAAACTGTTTGTAGAATCTTTTTGTTTTTAAATCTAATCAATATTCTCCGTAAAGCATAATGTATTGAAAATTCAAAATGTTCAAGTTGCATGAAAACAAACTGATTATATAAGACTATAAGATAAAACTATAAGCAACATGCAATAATTATTATTGAATAGTGTAATGTAAAAAAAAAATTGTGTTGTTAATTGTATTTTTTCAGTCAGAAATAAACATCGGTAAGAAAATCGTAATATAAAAATGAATACAACATTACTTTAGATACCTACTCTACTATATAGTGAGAGACTTGATTACTTTTGAAACACAAGTCTAGCCCCCCTTCTCCTTAAAATTATGCCTAGATGACCAAATTCTTTTTTATTAACTTAATTTCAGTTCAAAAATTAGTTTCAAATCTTAAGCTAACTTATAAATTAAAACATTCAAATAAACTATTAACTGCGTAACTTTAATTAATAGTTCAACTTAGTATAGTTTAACTGAGTTAAAAACAGTTTTTAATTTGATCAATAAAAGGTAAGCTATATGTGTACACATTGATAAAATCTTTATCAGATATATCTTTGAAATACTCCTATGTGTAGTTACGAGGGACATTGTTGATTTATGTACTAGGGAAATTGATATTATTCGTTTTGATTTATAAAATTTAAAATTTATTATTAAACATATATTTAGAAACCTGAAATTTAGCACGTTCACTGTGGGCTTTCCGAATTCGGTTTGTACGGTGTCGGTACACTAATAAAATTGAATTCCAATTTGAAGAAAAAGAAAGGAAGGAATACTTAAACCCTAAAACGCAGTGGTATATCAGTAGAACGCATCTAGACAGGGTCATGCCGATGTCCGATAAGCCAACTAGATAACAATAATCTGTACAAAGTAGTATGAAATCCTGTATAAGCCTTCTGCGGATACTATTTTCAACTTTTATCGACGACTTTAATTATTTTACTGTCGTTGCGGTACCTACGTGTTGTGCGTAGATAATAATAGTATTGTATATAAACGACTAGACATAGGCAATCTGGGTATTAAATCGATGAAAAAATCTACCGAAACCGATATCGATATGGAATTTATACATATGTTTTGTAGTGTATAGGTAGTATTCAATTTATAAAATACTCGAGTTTTATTTGGAAATATGATATTTTAACAAATATATATATCTTGAGATATTTAAAGATCTTCGACTGCATTTCCACATAATACCTTGGCCAAAATAAAGTCGTTTACAACGGGGAGAAGAACTCCAAAAACCTCTGATTTACACTCGCATATATTTTCGAATTTTCACCTCTGATCCGTAAGCACGTGAAATATATTGCAAATGATAAATGAAAATAAATGGGGGAGGGAAATAGTATACCGTCTGCCGGGAACTTATTGCAGGGTGTTCCGGGTAAATCTGAAGCGTGCCCGAGGAGGATAAACGGACGTTTTCCAATATTTTCAAATCGGAAATTAATTTTTTTCCACTGCTAAACTGCGGGCCAACGACGTCTCCGAGAGAGATGGATCGCGTGGTCGAGCGAGCGAGAGAGAGAGAGGTATGTACGATATTATATATATTGTTGCGAGTTAGGGTCTAGAGGGAAAAAATATAAATTACGCTGAGAGAAGCAATTGATTCTCGTGGACAGTAAATCGTAGTCAGGACGTATATAAATTTCGATTATAAAGGAAATGTGACAATGGGTTATTTTTTTTCCGCGCCGAACGTTAATAAATTCGGACGAGTGACAGAGTACCTGCGTACCTATTAGGACGACGCATAAAAAAAAAGAAAATATTTCTTGAATTAAAATTATATTTTAAATGAATGTACATTAAAATTTATGACACAAATATATTCTTGGATCCTTTAATAATATATTTTTTTCTACTTATATAAATGTATTATTTTTTTCCGAATAGACCGCATTCACAATTATTATTAATAAAGGTAAAACACTTTAGTTGTATATATATATACACTTTAATAATTATGACGTATCTTCATTAAATTGTTGATTTAATTTAAAACCTATTACAATTATTATAATATTATCACTTTTATAGTATATAATGTTCAAGAACTATAATTATTAACAATTCACCAAACAATTATTATTTTTGTACTGTTTTTTGTTTTATATTTATGGTCACTATATAATATATTATGTTTAACATGGTTCTATATTCGGTCAATTTAACGCGAGATATGTTACATCTATGTGAAGTTTTTAGTACATACATTTGGAAATACAAAAACGTTATTTAACGCTTCGTTGGTACGCGCATCTTGCCATTAAATCGTCTTGGTCCAAAGATAAAACGCATCTGTATACCGCAGGGGTGTAATTATATAATACATATACTACAGGGATGATCCCTCAGTGATGTACATTCGAGTTTCTGAGCGGAACGAAAAATAGCTTTCGGGCTTTTTTCGTGTAATCATTTTTTTTTTTTTTTTCGTTTAAATGAAATGCTTAAAAATAGGAACACTTTTGAACATTGGACAACTTATGGAGTATATATTATTGATACTCAAATATATCTATATATAAGTATATGGGATTTGAATGTTTTTTACATTTTTTTTTTTAAGTTTTCAGTAAGTAACACTTTAAGAAAAAATTCGAAAACTGCCTAAAATCAATTATCATTTAAAGTGAGGATGGTATGCGATAAACGTTTTATGATTTAATGAGTTTATAGAGATCCTCGTTCGAGAGGAAACATTGAACGCCTTAACCACATAGCATCCATTGTGGTATAAACGATTTTGGTAAAAATATAAAATTTATCGGAAAATTTAGTTTTGAATTTTGAACGAATTCATTCGTCAGTTTTTAGACACAATAAGTGCATACTTTAATATACGAAAATATTTTGTAACAACTCCCCACATCTTGTACACTTTTTTTTTTAATTTCACGCTTTACGCACATTTAGATAGCGCAGCGTAGGTATAATATAGTAGATATACAGATTTAATTGTAATAATTAACAAACAAAACACTTTCGAACTTTTATACGTAGGTACCTACACCGAAAGTTTTAAACTTCATAACGGCAAAAATTGTTTATGCGGAATAACATTGATATAAGTATTTTCATAGTATTCATAATGGTTTTAAAATGTAATATATTACAACTAAACTCTTTTGTGTTTATCCTCGTTCGGGTTTCCTAAAATAATAAAACAAAAAACAACGCGAAAATAAATTTACAAACCGTTGGTTAAGGAATTTATTGCTTAAATACAATAAAAACGTTCGCAGTTATTTATCGAATTTCTAATTTATTAATATCGTTTATTCGTCGTCAAAACACGATAAAACGGGTCGAGCTATTTACCGAACAAATTCGGCGGTTTTAACACAAATTATTTTTAGGTACACATAATGGTTTTGGAAATTGGAAAAAATGTACATTTTGTGCAGTCATACCGCATATCAAACCATCGCCGACGATCCTTATTTACGTCGATTCATTCATTGAACGGTCGTGATATATTATATATATATAAACCTAATATAAATTTAATTCGGAAAATCTCAGAGATCCTATATACGATATTGTTCCGTTAAATTCAATTTAGCGGGACTACCTGCGGGACACGAAAAGAGAGATGAGAAAATACAACAAAAACAAAACGCTGCACACACGTGGGGCGAATTTGAAAATGACCAAAAAAATTATTTCAATTTCCACCCTCCCTAAAGCTGGCCCGACCGGTGCAAGTCGGATATATATATACAATAATCATATATGAATATCGTAATACTAAAAACTAAACGGTGACACACGTTGGCTATATTCGAAAATGAGGGGAGGGAGATTTTAGGCCCTAAGTGTATATATATATAATATATCCCTAAACCCCAATAACAACTACGGAATATTAGTATATATATCAGTAATATTATATAACATGAATCCCATACATAACAGTGCTCGTATATTATTACTGTTATTATTGTTTGTACGATTGCAGAGTGCTGGCAATTTATTATTTTTAATTGCTCGGCTGCAACGCAGCCGTTTTTGTGTATCACCGTGTTGCCTACACCCCTCGCAAACACGTTTTTCGGAAAATGTTTCCAACCACTCTTTTTGCGAATTGCATATGTGTTAATTGGGTCATTGACAAGGACGAAGTATCAATATCGGGCTCAACGACCGTAATGTGGACTGACAACTTGCACACCATACAAATAAAGAGGCGCTGGCTTGAACATAAAAAGTCATAGGGGGCTTAATAGGATGTCACACTACCAACGTTTAAAGGGTTCTAGGTATATAGGAAATTTAATTGAAATTGAAAAAAGAAAAATGAGAATCCACAATTTAAAATTCAATTAGGTAGGTAATAAATACTTCGGTACTTTATCCAAATCACTTTTTATTGTTAGGTAATTAAAACATAAATGTTATGTAAAAATACGATATAAATGTATATGTGACAAATATCAGAAAAAAAATTAATAAAATTGATAAAATTTGTAAAAAAAAAATATTGTCATATTCTTCCTCAAAATGTATATCCACAGAAAATACCTTAATCAAAGCTGATATTTTCAATATAATAATATAAGTTATTTTCTACATAATTTAATTTTGAAAACGAATAGTAATAATTGTAAAAAAAATTGTATATTATTATCAAAGAGGACGCTATTTAGCCGTATTTGCTGTCTCAATCTAACCAACTGAAAATATAGGAAATTCAGGTTCAGCACTATGATCACAACTTGGTCAATTTTAATATTTAAGTAAATTTATAGAAGACATTACTGTTTATTCCGTAGTTTTATTATTATTATTTTACAACTTAATTAAATTTAATAAATTTAATTTTGAAAAAAAAAACAATGCTACAACATAAATAATAATGTCGTTTTTAAATTTAGTAATGGTAAATTTACTTTAATATTATTTAAACTTGTGATTAGAATGCCCAACGTAAATTTTCGATATTTTCAGTTGGTTAGACGAAAACAGAAATGCGGTAAAGCATGCTCTAAAAAATCATACTATTACATAGATAATTAGAAAAAATACATCGTTATACTTATTAACGGTATTTATTAATTTATAATGGTTAGTTACCTAGTCGTACCTATTCTATTAACTAATAACAAAAATTTCGTTACATGTGTTAAATAATACTCGTATATTATAATAATAAAATGTTTTCTTTAATGTTAAATTTGAACAGTTTTTATACATTTTATTTTAGTGAAAATATATTGCCAATATCATTTTAATATAGAAAATAAATTAATGGGGCTAAGAGTAATCAAACACATATCTATAATCACAGCGTTCATTAAAACATTAGCCAAAGAGCTATATAATACCATAATATCATAATAATGTATAATGTTACCATATAATATAATATTATGGTTAATAGCGTCCGTAATAAATTAGTATACGCAGAATATAGGGATTGTCGGTATATTACCTGCATTAATTAGAAAATTTAAAATGTCATAAAAATGGGTTATCATTTATCAACTGTTTATTCTAAATATGTTTAGATAATTTAAAACGAGATGATAACAATTCTGCAGTTTATATATATATATATGAATCGATCTACATAATTAATATATATCAAACTTCAATAATGTACATCAATTCCGTACTTTTCTATACGCCATCTCGGGAAATTACGTTATATGAATCAAATTAGGATTCGAAACGAATACTAGAAAATTAATAGTAGGTTTTATAACGACTTATCGTTTAAAATATATTGATCACATATTTTAAATTTCAATAGGCGTGTTTTGCGATCAACGTGGTTATGTTTTTGTTTATCTTGTCAATAACTAAACATAATAACCATTCCATTTGATCAATTATAAATTTTTATAAACAAAACTTGATTGCTTATCAAATTCAGTAACCAGCAAACTACCTACATTTGGTTAATCGCTAAAATACGCCAAATAAATCCTAAATGTTTTAAACATTTTTCATGATAATTTTAATGTAATTGATAACAATTATATGTTTAGAATCAAAATTAATTCTTCAATCATTGATACTGCAAATCCGTTGATGAGTAATATATTCATATATTTAAATTTGCATTATATTAATGAAGCGAGAAAAAACGACGTTGTAAATGAACGTATCCACCTCCACCCACACTACAGGACAAGATATTATTAATGACAGGATTAAAATCCTTAATCTTCACATCCGAGTGTGCTTCGTTGCTTCATCAGATGCGTGTAAGGTAAGTCCCGTATAATTATCCTCACCTCACCTCATCCCGTTCCAACCATTTGAATTTACGTCGTCGACGTAATTTAATCATAAAAATATATCTCGATCATACATATGCAAAGTGTTAAGTAGATAATAAGTTAATATGGGTAATAATCGGATAAATCGTCACGCGATAATAATAATTTTGACGAGTATTATTATAATACGTTCACGTTTGTTCGAATTTTAAAATTTAATCAACGTATCAGTTGGTAAAATGTATCAAAAAAATTTACATGGTATAATTTGGATGGGGAATGGAGAACTAAAAAATTTTATCACCTATACCTATGTACCTACCATTGGATAGGCATTTCGTTAAAAATCATTTTTTTATATATATATATATATATACATCGGGATTCATTATCTTGTAGCATTTATCACGTATAACAAATAACAATTATAGTAATAATGTATTTCATCGAATTGAGACAGTAGGTACCTAAATGACTAGACATAATTAAAAAAAAAATCGATCATCAAAACATGACAGAAATCGAAAAACAATAATTTTTTACCACACTTGCACTCCTTTTAACATACTCTCCGTGTACTATATCAGATTCCAAAACGATTATATATGTATATATATATATTATAGGTATAACTGTATAAGTAAGTTTTCATGTTATATTATACCAGATAAAAACACATTTTTTACTTTAAAAAAACATAAATTCCTACGTCGGTATGACAATGCAGTATGCAAGTTCCTATACTTAAATGAAAAAAAAGATCCAAATATTTTGGTGGGCGTTCAAAAAAAATATCGAAAATATGTAAAATATTAAATTATTGTATGCAAATTATTTTTTATTACAAAATATATCTAAAATCAAAATGATATGCCTCGAAATAGAATTACATTATTATAGCCATATACTCGTATATGGTAAGACATTTAATACGCCGTTTATTTTGAACAAACGGCACTCCAAAATATTAACTTTACAGTAGAAAAAAAAATACTCATATTATCATTTTAAACAAACTTTTAAAAACCCAAAGTATTTCCTAATATTATCGACTATAGTAATTATTTTATTCGAATTTCATCAATTTCATATGGTTTTCTATTATTATAGTAAGATTTTAAAATGTCTATATTATATAATGGAGATAAGATACATAATGATTTCAATTAATTTGGGTTCCACTTCAACACATGCAATTGATATAAACTCCGTATATTACCAAGTGAATTAATTTATAAACTTATCTTCTACTTCTCCTTTGTCTTCTACCAACTATTTGAGGTCGGCCACCAAAGTCCCTCAACTTTCACCTAACTCGATATCCCACATTCTTTACTCTTATATCAGCTTTCAACATACCATTCTCTATCACTATCAATATAATTAAAGTAATGTTAAAATGAATTACTATATAAAAACTTATAACTAGGTAACCAATAATTACATTTGTATCACGCAAGCAAGAAACATTTATACAATATTATTGTTTTAAATTATTCTATCACTGATCAACTTTGTTCATAAAATACAACTATTTCTTACAAATTGTTTAGTAATATTTTCACGGCAGAATAATATATTAGTTGATATACCTTATTTTATTTTTGATGATTTATTTAGTCACACGTTTTGCTAAATAAGCTGACAATAGCCAACTAGTAATTGATACTTTCTTTTTTCAATTTGTATGTACTTACGAATATTGCCAGAATTGTGATGTTTGTGAAAATTTTCTAAATCGTGTACTACATTACAGGAATTACCGGATTTAATTTATATTTACACAGTTACGCGTATACTTGTATATATATATATATACATATATTACAGGTATAGTAGCTTGCATTTGACGATATAGGTACTTCGAGAGAAGATGAAGGGATTTTGGATTGACCATTTTCTTACCTGTAATCAAATAAACAAAAAAAAAAAACACGATTAATAAAAAACAAAAGTACAAAACTGTTATCGGGTAAATATATCAATATATTTTCTCATAATTTACGTAGTGCTTCGATTATTGTCTTGGAATCCTGTTAGGGAGTGTTATATTTGTGTATGGGTGGGGACATAAATAATATTATACATTTTTTCAAGTGTTTTAACTTTTAAGGACGTTTAAGAAATAATATACTTCACACAAATATAGATTAGATGTGATTATCGTAAGTATATTTCTATCCATAATTATGGAAATCTCGTCTAGAAATTAAACTGAAACCCACAGTCTAACGAGCGTTTTGGACATCGATATATATGGACGTTGAAGAAAAAACAGTGTACACGATGCGAAGAAATAAACGCGTACCACCTTCGAACCGAATATTCAATTTTCCCGAGTCGTAAGTCGACAGGTTTCATAAATACGCATACATTTCTACGATATATAGATATAAAATATAAACAAATATATATACGTACGATGAAACGGTCCCCAGGGAAATGGCGAAAAATAAATTTGAAAACGATAAGAAAGTATTTGTGAACATATAAATATATACATACACACATATATATATATATATATATAATGACGTGATACGTGTACGGTTTTTATCGCAGGCGTTTTGGATTTTTATTTTTTCCGAAAAAAAAAAAAAAAAAAAAACCAAAAATAAATCTCTCTCGCGATTTTCTGACATGCACATAATGTAAGCTGCAAGGTGTACAGAGCACGTGTACTGTGTACGTAATATTATATATTATATGAGTATAATAATAGTGTCTTATTGCTAATGAAAAACGTTTTGACGTCGTAGTGACATCGCGTGAAAAAGTTTTTCCGCATATTTAGAAAACACATAAATTATAAAAGTTTACACCACGTGTACATAATATTATAATAGGTGCATATATATATATAATATATACTACATATACGTTATAATACGCGCAACGATATTATATTATTTGTGACGATTATATAAAACTTAATAGAATTGAAACGAAAGAGTGAAAAACGTTGGCGTTTCGTTACCGTTTGCGTTGGCAACAACCGAAACCGAAAAATGTCTGTGCGTGCCATTACGTCTATATGACTATATATTATAATTTATGGTTTTGTTCATCGGAGACAGGAACCAAAATCTAACCGGTAAACCGGTAATAAAAATTAAAATCCAATAACGTTTTGTCGAACCAATATATATATAGCTTATGTTATAAAACCCTAAAATTAAAACCAAAACCCTAAGTAAAACCGTCAAATTTCAATTATATTAAATCAAATTACAGAAACAATAATCTTCTCTATTGATATACTCCCAATATTTTAGATTCTAATAGGGTAAAGTAACGGTTTTTTAGTATAAAGGTTTTTGACGGAAAATTGTTTGTAGTTGGTATTTCATAGAAGTCATATTTTTATTTTGCCTAGAAAAGTAAATTGTTATAAATTAGAAAATATAAAATAAACTAGTTATGGTTTCCGACTATATATATACCTATACATATATTATATTTATAACTTCCAAAATTATCTATAATTATTGGAAGTTGGAAAATTAAAATACCAAAAACTTTAGATTTACACCAAATATATACTATAGCAATGTATAGTATGTATATTAACATCGTATTTTTTATTAGCCATTAAAATGCTAATAGTAACACTGGAAGCTTTGCTCGAAATAATTTTATGGAAATAAATAATTTATCATTGTTGTCAAATTCAATAAATCCACAACCCGTATTCTACCCAACGAGCAAAGTGCTTCCATCTGCTATAATGACCGGCTTTTTTGGTATTAATATAGTGACAAATGTACGGAAACTATTAAATAAATGTTTTGGCTATTACAATTTATTAGGAACACATAACACAAACAATTTGTTTTTCAAATCATAATTTAATGTTTATCAAAAAGTTGTTGTGACTGGTTTTCCACAAAACCATGTAACCGCAATGTCACGTGTTATGACACAAAAATAAAAAATTCTCTTTGAATAATTTTAATATAAAAAAAAAAAAACCAAGCTCAGTATTAAAATTTTGATTCCCTCATTTTTTTTATAAATATGCATCAAGGAAAACGAGCATCTTAACACGTATAAGATAGTCTGTTTGGAGACGTAATTATTTTTCGTGACGTGTTCTGCTTTAACATTTTCAAACAAAATAATAATTTCTAAACCTGTTTACCGTACGCCGAAAACCGAAATGAAATCCGGTTTTCTTCGGACCCAAAACTATTAGATCAATTCGAAAACCGTATCACCAGGAGCGTAACTAGCGGGGGGAGTAATTTGCCCCTCAAAGTTGCTTCATTCGGCTATTCGTATTAAGGTCCGTGCCCAATGTGAGAGATTTAAAAGGTATAAATAAGTTGATGACCTTTTTTTTTTTTGCTTATTTTTTAATAAAAGTACAGGAAGCATTTTAGTATTATAGTTTTAAAGAAGTATTTCGGGAAAATGAACTTTGTAGTCGGCCAAATAGAAAATTACTTCGCTACGACCCTTAAGTGTATCACTAAAACGGGAACCGTAACAACGATAACCAAACCGATAAAAATTGATACGTGGTTTTTTTTTCCTGCAGATTCTATTATAATGTTATTATTTTCCTATAGTAAATATTCCTTTTTTTGATATTAAGTTATACATCATTTATTTTGAAATTATTGTATTATTATATTGTTCCAGTATTTTCACTATTTATTTTTTTTTAATTTAACGATTTTATAAGTATATAATATATTATATTATTACATAAATATAACCGTAATAAGTGCTAAAGTTTATTTTAATCGACATTCTTTGCTTTTAGATCTTTACTTTCTGAAGTGGAAAACTTCGACAAATAAAAGCATTGAACCAATATATTATAGTTTATTATGTACTCATATATATATATATATATATATATTATACGTATATATAGTTTATTCACAGTTTAGATCAAAAGAGTGAGGGCGATGGAAACGGGAATATAATTTCATACCTCACAAATTTCTACTCCTCTTGACTTCGTAAATGCTTCGTAAATTGTTTACCTATAGCGGTTCGATATTTCAAATATTTTATGTGCATATACAGGCATATCGGGATAAATTTTCAGTTAGTCACAGAATATTATATAGTTTAATAATATACCTATACAAATGACATGACTGTAACTGTTTACTTATCAGATCTAATCAGAGAACGTGATGAAGTTTAAAATGAGTTGTATGCAAAATAAAAAATTATAAAATAAAAGAAAAACAAATAATAATAATAAAATATGCTAATTAAAATCATTTTTTAAATAATAAAAAAACGTTGATTGAAATTTATGCATAAGTATACATAAAGTTACATAGTTTAAAAAAAAAAAAAAAAGTCTTTAAATATAATAGCTCTGACTTATTGTCGTGTATAATATAATAAGTATAAAAGCAAAAAATATACAATCGCGATTCGGGCGGTCCTAGGAGTGTATTATGTAAGACGAAATTTGTCGTTTTCGAATCAATAACCTGCAGAGAATACCGTTCATAAATAAAAATTAGATATTTAAAATATATTATAAATATAAATATATGGATCGTCTGCAAACTATACAATAGATATCTTTAATATTTTTGCCGAGGTGAACCCTCGAATGTTAATTTGTCACAACCCCTCAAAAATGCGATTATTTACAAAACACTTTTACGGTTATAAAACACGTGTTAAAATAAACCAAAATAGGTTAAAAAGAATCACAATAACTTTAAATAGGTAAAAAATATTACATATTAGTGTTGATATTTCCAAAGAGAGGTGTTTAATGTTCTGAAAAATAAGAACTAATTAAAAAATATTATAAAATTATCTAAATAAAATTGTATTTCTATAGGTATCATAATATTGTTATTAGATCATTTGAAGTTTATTTTAATTTACGTTATGGAGATGGTAATAAATATATTACATAATATTATTATACATTTATTGATTCTTATAATTATTATATAGAAATCTTAAAACTATTATTACACGAATAAAACCAATTGCAATTTTTAATAAAACTATGATAAACAGCAAGACAAACAATTCTCATATGGCTATATATTAAAAATTAAATCGAAAGCTTTTATTCGACACTGTAATTTACTTTTAATGCTCATTTTGTTTTTGATATTTTTCTGCATCAATTTTTTTTAAATAGTTATTTATACAATTAAAGTGTATTGAAAATAACAAAATGTGACAAAAAAATAAAAAGTTTCTTCTTTAATGAATAATGAACCGAAATTTTTGATTGAAATGCAATATATTATAGGTATTTTATATAGTGCAGTGTTTGGTCACATTAAAAATTTATTTAAAGTTTTTTGTTACATTTTTTAGGAGGGATTGGATTCTCTAGGGGGAAAGTGTAAAAAAGGGGGCGGTAAATGGAAGGTCTACAATTTGATTTATATATTATAATTATATATTTTTTTTTTCGTTAATATATAATTCGATCGATTACTCCATAGTTACTATGTCTATATTATAATATATATATATAATATATTGTATAATATAGTCAATAGAAAATAGATATTTTGTTTGAAACGATAAATCTATAAAATAAATATCGTATTTTTTATACGATGAGAGTTTATTTCCTTTCTTACAAAACGTATGTTGTATAGTATATAGAGAGAGGAATTCAAGACTTTGGGAAACAATGGATTAAATATTAAGTCATAAAATATATGGTTTCGACACTCGGAAACGACCTGCTGTGGCCGCCTTATCCAGGACACCCGAGATCACACTCGTGAACCGCGTGCCAGGCCCGCGCTGTTATACGAGCTTGATAAGATAATCTCATCATATGTTCAATAATATATACTCGAATTGGCCGGTTAACCTTGGGTTCGCATCCCATCATATTCAATTTTTTATACGTTACTCTCCGTCGATTATTCCAGCTCGCCAAGTCTATAATAATAAGCTGTTATATATTTTTTTTAATATGTGATGACCGATATATAATATTAGGGATTTGTGTGTACTAAAAAAAAAAAACGATCAAAAACTGTTACTACGACTATTGGACGAATGGTGTATGCATATATGGTAAATAGTATGTAACGACTTATCTTCAACAACTACTGAACTCATATAATATAATAAATCGTTCTTTTACTAAATATTTTGAATAGATATATGATGTATTTCCGTTATTATTAAGCTATAAACCGTGAAAATCGGCGCAGTTGTTCAGAAGTCATTGTTCATCATAATATAGAGATAGTATTGGAATCGAATTAAAAAAAAAAAATACAAACCAATTGTGTTTTAAAAACCAAATATCTCCAATAAAGTAAAAATTCAATTATAAGATAAAGCATAGATCATATAGTTTTCTTGGTTATAAAACTTCATTTAAAATTACAATGTTTTATTTTTTATTAATATACCTCAGTGATTTAATGCATAAATTTTGAATTTAATCTCCTCAAATATTTGTTAGATCATATCAATAATGTAATATAAATTATTACTTTGCTGTAATAAATTTGTCTATTTTAAGTCAAAATGTACTAAAACAATTATAGAGCCTGTGGTACCCGATTGAAATTATTCCGGATGTTTAACCCATTGAATTAATAATAAATATTTTATTTTTAAGTCATTTACTTTACTTATTTTTAAAACTTGGTGAATTTTGAATTTATAATGTAGTTATTACCAGAAATATAATTTATTAAAATTGGAATCATAAAAAAATATAATATTTTTACATATTATTGGTATCATGTGATTTTTAATTTTTTTATTTTTTGTGTGGCTTTAATTGAGAATTTTTATTTGGATACTGTATTATATTAAGATTTATAAACAATATAAGTACCCAAACTAAAAAATCATTTTGTTTAATGATATTCGAATTCACGATACTCATTTGATTTAATTACTTGTGTTTTAAATATCAATTATTTAAAATTTGACGTTCAAAATAAGTTCTTTTTCAAGACCTATATTATTCTATATACCTTTACAACAGCCACGACATTTTTACTTTTACATTTTTTAAACAATGTCATATAGCTTTCTGATTTTCAAACATCATATAAATTAAGAATACTACTACTACTATAGGTACTACTAAGAAACAAAATTATTAAAATAAAAGTAGAAAATTACAAATTTACAAATTCAGCTGTAGATACATATTGAACCCGTATTTATTATAAATTTATAGGTAACAAATTAAAATACTGTCAAAATCCGACACCCAAAAATAATAAATTTGGCATTGAAATAATTAATAAAATAATATTATATAATCATATATTAGTTTAATAATGGATACATATAACTGTGTATTTAGAGTATTAAAAAAATTAAGTTACGAAATGATAAACACCAAGTGTATTAAGTGACAACTGTATATTTAATTATCAATATTAAATTAATTGTTATAAATATTAAATCCATATACCTATGAGCTTGGAGTATGATATAGTATAGGTAAGAGTTTGATAAGCAATTTGTTTTATGAAAAATGATACCTATACTTACATCGAGTGTTCAAAAAAATCTTAAGCTCAATATATAGTAATTTAAACTCAAAAATATAAATAAAAAACAATTTTATATTATATTTATGTTCAATGTTTATTATTGTTAAAAAAATATTTTGCCATATATATTTACCAAAATATACTGAAATATACAAGTACGTCAAGTGAAATAATATATTCTTAAAATTGGAAAACATCAATTTCCAAAACATTGAAATACGTGTTAAAAATTGTTCGTTTTTATTTTATTTCACAACACGTTTTTATGAAATATAATTTGCTTACTCTACACAAAATATGTAATAAAACAAAATGAAAAAAATACAAATACATTAAAATTGTAACATTTTTAAATGTATATTTTTAAATATTTTATATTGAAATCGTAAAACCACCGATTTCTCATGTATTTGTGAAAAAAAATAAAACAAAATATTATAGGTATAGCTCTAAACTTCTTAATAAGAATATTTTCAATGTACTATATATTTTTAACAGATATTGATCACGAGAAAAAAACATTAAAATTATTATACGTAGAAAATATAGTCATGATTATTATTATACCAGATCGAAATTATTTCAATATTTTATTGGCGGCCACGTGTATTTATTAAAAACATCGATGTTATATTTATCACAATAATTCCCCATATTTATTGCGAATTTATATTCATAAAGCATAAAACCGTACGGTTTAAGTGCATTACTTATAATAATAATAATAATAATAATATAAAACGATAGTATTTATACTTGTATGTAAGTATACTTGTATTTATGTTATATTTATTATATTTTATTAGAAAACGCATTAAAATTGTGAAAATTTAAAATATTATTTCTATTTTTTTTTTTTTATGAACAAGTATAAGTATATACCTATACGAATACATGAAATAATATATTATGATTATATTCTCTGAGTATATACTTTTAATAGTTGTGTTCAGACTTTTTTTATTTTTAATAGATAATTATTATTATATTTGTTTACAGTATCATAGTTGAGTATTTTTTATAAGATTTGAATACAGAATAAGCCTATTAAACATATCTACCTGCTGCAATATTATGCAGATCCTTATCGTCGTTTTTACGATAAAATATTTTTAAAAATTAACGAAAATTTCCAGTTTGTGATCATCAAATTACCTATAAATCTATATATACCGTACTAGAATTTAAAACGTATAGAATTTCGTTGAATTTTTTCGCCATATTTCGAGTCGTAAAATTGGACTATTCTTCGATCATTGGCATAAAATAATCATTTACATATAGGTACTAGTAATATTCTTAAAAATCACCATTTTAATAATTAATACTATAATAATAATATATATTTTTTGTTTATGGAATAGCCGACACAGTGTTTTTCAATCTACAATTAATTGTCACGTCCAGAGACTAAAGTGGAAAAAAAAATCCAAAAAGGACTAATAATATCCCAATATAGTTATAAGCGTTCCATATATCATTTTATATATGTATGATGTATATTATGTAATGTGTATGAAGAATAATTTTTTTTAAGCATGCTTACCCCATTTTTAACCGCAAATGATAAACAAATTTGAAATTTATTTCATATAACATTTAAAGCCCATTAATAATACTACATTTTTATGAAATAAATAATTTTTTATAAAAATTTAATATTTTGAAAGAAAATATATATACATATATATATATATATATATTTTACATAATATAAAGTTATACGAGTGGTTGCCATTTAAGAAAACTAAATAACTAAAAAAATCATAGAGATAAAAAATGGTATAAAATTAATTATTTCCCAAAAATATAAGTACTTTAAATTGAATAAGAAAATATTAAAATTTACGTATTATACACGGTTAAAAGTGGGTGTGAGCATGCATAAAAAATTCACGCTGTGTACTTATATGTGTATATATATGTATGATGAAGCTCGATTTTACATTATTTATTAAAATTTATTAAAATAAAACAATTATAAAGTACTTAAATATGAACGTAAATTATATTTTATTTAGTACCTATATGTTTTTTGAACATTAAATAACAGAAATTCATAAAAGTGCAACATACATAAAAAAATATATATTATACATATGTATATTATAATATATAATATCATTAGTAGCTTAGTATACAAATATGTATTTTAAAGTAAAATAAGTAATTATAAAGTAACACGAAATAACAAGTAGTTTGCCACATACAGTAGTATGAGACCGGCTTAAGATTCTATCTTAGTCCGTTATTTTTATTAAATACATTTGATAAAAATAAAATATATTTGAATACCTGTTTGATAAAAAAAAAAAAGTAAAACTATAAGATTTAATTTCAGTGGAATTCTGAATTATATTGATTAATATTTGGTTATAATTTGAGAGTTCCGTAGTATCTTACGGAGAAATTGTTAAAGGGGATGCTTTATAACTACCGTTAGAAGTAAGAACTAAGAAGACTGAGTACTCCTGCCCCCTCCATACTTTAACCCCTGATCACGTCATATATTATGTTTTTCTAATAACGTATTTTTTGTAATTTATGAAGTCTTAGGGCATTTTTAAAACAATTTAACGTCAGTTTTTGGCACTTTTTTTCTAAAAAAAAAAATATGAAAGATAAATATGTACCTAAAATAGTCTTGAACTACATAATTCCAAATAATATATTACATTTTAAACGGGCCGTCTAACTTGTATATAATATTAATTGTGTAATATTTTCTTCGATTTTTTAATAATCATTTCATAAAAATAAAAAATATATTTAATTAACTTTATGTGTGTGTACGTATTATACCTATATAGCGAATGCATTTGGATATTTTTTCAGAATTTTGACACTATAAATTATTTTTCTGATTGAGTATTTTTCGATTTTATACATATCAAAAATAAAAACTGAAAATATTTTAGCACCATTTTTGCGCACATCTTTTTTTTTTTTATTCAGTTATTAGGTTATAATAATGTATTCTTTACGAGTAAAGTGCACTTCTTTTTAAAAACGAGACCTACTTAATATAATAATATAAATAATTCTGTGTTATAAACGTGCGCGCAAACTATTGGTTCTTCTGTTGCGTTCCAGTGGTTTTTGAAAAAGCTCCGTACTTAAACGACTCGGACTTACACAATATAGGTACCTACGCATTTAGGTATACCTATATGTATATAATATACATCTGTGTATATTTCACGCCGAATATACAACCTGCACTATATGGCTGGTTTTTGTGTTTCTCTCTCTCTCTCTCTCTCTCTCTCTCTCTCTATATATCTCGTTTCAACACATAAATTCAACCTGGTGCATGTACACCGGTATTTGTTATCGTGTCCAAACTAGTCTTATATACACCCCGGTTATTTCCTATAATTTCCGACAGTTCGATTCGCTTTATCTATATATATATATATATATCGAAACAACCACAGTACCTCGACGAAGGATGTGCACTATATACGTGTATATAAATAGTACGCTTTAACCATGTAAGTATATACACCCTGCACCTTTCAGCTGGTACACACACACGCACATACGCGTACCGACTTCCGGTAAAGAATCGTTTTTCATATTTTTATCGATCCGATTCCACTCGGCCTGTCTTCGAGATAAATTACGGGGGTAAAATTTTCACTAAATCTTGTTTTTTTTTTTTACCAAAACACCCGAACGATAAAAATAATGGCGCACTTATTTTGCGCCAAAAACTTTTCTCTCAGCTTTTTATTTTTTTTTTTTTTCATTTCTCCCATATACTTACCACCACCACCCATCTATAGTTAGTGCTGCTTTTGGTGTATATGTATGTATGTATGTATGTATGTATGTATGTATGCCAAAATTCTCAGCGAGCTTTTTAAACGCGTACAAGACGTTACAAAACGACGGCGGTGGCACGACGGTTTAACAGAAGGGCGTCGGCTCCTCGGGCCCGCCAATCATTCACCTCCCCCACATGTCCCACAATCACCTAACCTATAAACTCCCCCGCCCCATAAGTATACGACCCGAGTATGAGTATAAAGCCGGAAACGCGTGTGATAGATTGATGCGGTTGAGAGCTGGATGATCCATCAATCAATATATAATATATATTATATATCCTGGCCCGCAGGGCGTGTACCGCACGACGGCCGGTGAGAAATAATAATATAAAGCTCTTTGCCCGGAGTCCTTCCTTAGCCCCCCGACCTCGTATCCTGCGGGCACGTCAATGTCCTTGAGCTTGTTGGTCACGCGTGCCTATTTACATTATTGTTATTATGGTTACATCGCCAAAAAGGTTTTGGCCGTCTAATTTACGGTGCCCGCGGCCCAGCCCATTACCTCATATCGGAACGCTAGCGTAACGTCCTGTAACAACAGACATCATCATACCCCGAGATGGAAAAAACGAAATTATCGGTCTTGCGAAAAACCGCGGCAAAATGAAAAAAAAATGAATTCTATACTTTTACACCGGTTTTACGCCCGGTCGACAGACGGTGCCATTTCATAGCAGTGAAGACATGTTCGCGAAAAACAAAAGAAAATACTTACAAAAATGCAAACACCCGAGTTCAAAATATTCACAGAAAATTACCATTTGAAGACGATCCAATAGGCCTTTTTCAAAATATCGATGAGCAAAAAGGTTACAGTGATTTAAAAGTGAAAATTCGATTTTTTTACATCCGATATAGTATGATATATCGCATACAATAATAATGTTGTATTGAGCATTTCATAATAAATGTTTTAACACTAAAACAATTTTAAACTGCCTTCTTGTTACGTGCATTTATCCAACCCCACCCATTTATAACTTTTTGTGATTTTTTTTTTACGAATATTTAGTACCTATGTAATTCCTATGAATTCCTACGATTAGATTTGAAATTCTTACGACAAAATTCCCATTACAAAATACGATTTTCTTTGGGTGAGGCTGGAGAAACGTTTACTCGCCCCCGCCTATGAGGAGTATAATAATCGAGTTTTTGCCATTTTTTTTTTTTTTTACAAATATTTATTATGCAAAGCTGATTGTAATGGAAATTTCGTCGTACGAATTCCAAAACTAATCGTAGGAATTCATAGGAATTATATACTAAATATTCGTAAAAGAAAATCGCAAAAAGTTAAATGGATGGGATAGGGGAAATTCACGTATATTTTTGTTGGTTTTTCGTAAACACATTTTTGAATAAACGATGTGATAGCATATAACAATAAAAAATGATGCGAATATGGAACTGTTTATAGATTACTTTTAAAATATGTTTAAATATTTGTTAATTCCAATATTTACATTTTTTTCGTCATTTTCATAAAAATTGCCTATTCAGAACCCCTTAAAAATGAATAATGTGGTATCCTCTTAAAATTCGTTAGCTACACGAGGTGTACACGAGGATTGATATATAAACATAATCCGATCAGCGATCATAATATTCTGTTTATTTCACAGCATTTTGTGGTTTCATTGAATAATATGCTATTTTGGCTTCATGTGTCACACGCGCGGAAATCGGTCGGGTCGTTGTAGGGGTTTTTGTGAGGCGAAGAAAGGGTTTGTTTTCGTGTTCACGCTTTGGAAGGTTTAGACGTTGGATCATAGAGCTGGTAAACGCATAATATATTATATCTAATTATCTGTGGTCTAATAGCGTACGCTGGAGAGGGGTCGGGGGGTTGAATAAAGCCCCTTCGAAAATCAGAAAAATAAATATTATGACATTACTTATATGTTCTGGCGAGAATAAAAACCAAACGAAAACAAATTTGGGAAAATTACCTATATTATAATTTGTATTTACATATTGTATAAAAAACGTCGGGTGACACTATACTTTCTTAATTTAATTTATTCAGGTAGGTTTGAATGTTAAATATTGTAGAATAACAGAAATTATGTTTTGAATGACTGATAAGTTGAGAAAATATAATTACAGTATAACATGTACCTACTTATATCTACCAAAAACAACTTTTTTAAAGTTTTGTTCAGTTAAAGCTTTATATTATATATTATCAATTTAAAATGGCTTCATTGACAGTTGACAGATGATTAATAAATAATATGAATAGATCATTTAAGTATATATTATAAAATAAAAATGCATAGATTTGTATAACCTATAATATTCAAACATAATTCAACAATGAGTATATAATATATTATATAATTAAAAATGTACCTACTTATAAGTATATTTTTAATTTAGAAAAATATTTTGTCAGTCTTTAGAAAGTCACAAAGTTGCTTATTAATTATTATACAATCAATATCAAAAATCTATCTATGAAATATATATATATATATATATAATATTGATAATAATATATCATATCCAATATAATATAGGATTATAATATATTTTGATTCGTCTAAAATTTAAAAATCATCCAAAAAACAAAATTAAAATTTTTTTCAAATACACTACCTGGAATTTTCCGCAATCGAACCTAGACATAGCTTTGGGCATGATTTTAAAAAGATTTAGATTTAGATTTATTATAATATTGGATTTAGATATTAGATTTCAAAAGAAAAATTTTCGAAAATACACATACTTAATGATTTATATTGTTTACATCTATATCCACACGTTGCAAAAGTTTTTTTTAATAAATGTTATTTAACCATCATCTAGCTGCTGCAATAAAAAGGTTATTTTCATTTACCGGTATAATAAAATATACTTAAAATCATTTAAATTGGATTTACATTTGAAAAACTTGTTTGCCTTCAAGGAGATCAACAATTTTTAAATGTTGAATATAAATGTTTTTAATTATCCTTATTATATTATATAATTTATATATAGGTACTTTGTGTTTTTTAACCTTATTAATATCTGACTTTCTTGCAATTATACATATAACTAATAATTTTTTATATACTTTAATAAGTTAAATACAAATTATAATATTTTTTAAACGTTTTATTATTATTACTATTATTATTATTATTATTATTATTATTATTATTATTATTATTATTATTATTATTATTATTATTATTATTACATTATATGATATTATTATAGTCTTCATATTATGAATAATTAAAATATCGATGTTAATTTTAAATTTGATTAAGATTTTAGATTTTGAAAATCATTTTCTTATTAAGGATTTTAACTTTGGAATTTTGCCAACTGCGGAGACATTTATGCATATTGAGATTGTGTATATAAATTCCGGATTTATATCGATAAAACGCAATCACTGTAGTTGCGTTTCTTGTCTTTCCTAAGGAGTTTTTGATGGGAAATTTTTTAATTCGTACGGGTTTGTATTGTTGTTGTACGAGTGTGTGTTGACCATTACTATGGGTTTTCCGCATGGTCCGCACGCGCAATCACAAGTCATCCAAAGCATGACGTGCTATCGAATAATAACTTTTATTATACTATATTGTATAATAAACGTGCAATTGAATTTTCATAATATTGTTGTTTCCTGGAAAAGTTTAGATAAACAATGCGTAAAATATGAAGTCAAACCGGGTTTTACCAGATCGGTTTAAAATTATATTAATAGACAACTTTTAATGGCGATTAATAAATTCGTAGGAAATCTAAATTTTAATGGTCTGTTTTTTTATTTAGAATAAAGGATTAATTTAGCAAACCGTCCGTCAAAAACAGAAGGAAGACATTATGATAACATGTTCCAGAACTGTTTACAAAGTTAAAATTGAACACGAGTTCAACGCCGTTATTTGTGGAGACGCCAACAAGACCGTTTTGAAAACGACCCCTAAACTGCGTATATAGATGCACGTTGTAACGACATTATTTATTACAATATTGACGACGACGACGTACCGAACGGACTCGTTTGGCTCGTGATTATTGTACGCGAATTCCATTTACTAGAAAATGGTAATATATGTATTTACGTACTTTTTACGAAGTTTAATCGCACAGACTCAAAACACTCGCACAATTTACAGAGGTGTGATCTATTTAAGACGATGTGATTTAATTTCTTACGAGACGTTTCTGTTAAACGCGTGGAACGAGCGAAACCTGACAGTGACCGCCGGGGATTGGCGACAACGCCAAGTCGTTGATTAAATTGACGTTTCGCCACGTTTTGTACATATTTTATACGAAAAGACGCAATTGGCGTGCCCAATTAATCATTTCAGTCCCGACGTAGATTTATATTTAAATACGCGTCAGGCCGGTGCACTCGCGGTCGCTGTCCTGCGTGCACTTTTGATTACTCCGTCCCTGCGTGCACTTTTAATTACTGCAGTCGTGCACCGACTATTTTCTTTTATTTTTATTATTTATATTGTTTTCGTGTTCCGATTCGATTACCGTAACGTAAACTGAGCGCAATACGCACGTTATCCTGAAACGCCTGTGACCAAGAAATATAACACGCGCAGACCGGTATTATAGGTGTGTGCCTGGAATGCGAGTTTTAAGTTTCTCGCATTTTAATTCTCCAACTCACCGTAATTTTCGGTCTTTTCCGATAGTTTTTCTGTACGCCGAAGAATACTGCCACTTCAAAGTACCGACTACGGGACAAAGTTTCTATCAGCATGAAAACCGTGTACACGAATAGAAAAACAAAAAAAATCACACCATTGTAAAACCAGTTGTATAATAGGTATTTTCTCGCTACACTCAACAGTGTAAAAAACACATGGCGCGTTCGGAATATTTAAAACCGAATAAAATAAATTGAAATTTTTCTCGGAAAAGTCTCTAGACAGACTTATAAGTCTGTCGTGTAACGCAGTAGTTCGATAGTCGGCCGAACACCGGGCGAATCCGGAACATCCGAATTGCCCGCCAAAAATAAAAAATAAACGTCCGAAATGCACGCAGCGTTAAAAATAGGTTTGCCCTATATAATTTCAAGCCGCGGCGTTTGAAACTAGTCCGTCTGAATGCACACAGTATTATACCTATCTCAAATAATTCCGTTTAACCGACTAAAAAAACATAACTATGCGACATATTCCTTTTGCGCGTTAACGGACAATTCGGACTGCCGGCAAAAACGATCACTGGCGTTGAAGTGTTTGAATTACGTACGTCACATTTACATAAATTATATTTTTACACCGCGTGCGATTCGGACACGACCAGTTTTTATTTATTTTTTTTTCCTTTCCACCGCGCGTGTACTTACAATAATTCGGATACGGTCCGCCAATCGTATTCAAAACGCGATCCCGTTCCTTTTTCCGGTAATTCTCGCTGGAGTCTATCGGTATGTCTGCGGGCGAAAAGCGTATTGTATAATACGTTATAGGTATCATATGTACGTATCGTATACCTTGTAGTAGCTCGGGCACGAAATCCGTCACAAAGGCCCGAAAACGGATTTAATTAATTACGTTTTTTTTTTTTGCTTTTTTTTCTATACGTCATATACAATACGTAAAGACGAAAACCTACACACTTTATCAGTCCGGCGGTTGTGATGAAAAGCGACGAAAATTCTTTCGGCGCACGCATTGAATAGCGACCGCGTGTATACCCGGTTTAGGGGAAAAATAATAATAATAATAATAATAACAACAGTAATAACGTCGGAGCCCTAGAATTTTATGCATAATGGACGCATTATGTTCTATAGGTGTACAATATTATATCCACCACCTTCAATCATCGCCTTTTTTTTTTTTTCGCGCAAAATATTGCGACGGAAAGGTACGAAAATAATGACGGCGGGAGACCGGGGCGAGCGGTAAATCCGTCTAGTCGCGCGTCCTCTTTAGCCGCGGCCCCGGCGGTACATAAATCATTTCGCGTCAAGGGTCCGAGTACGTACTCGAGTGCAGCCCGGAGACGGGAGCTTTGTCGGCGGGCTTTGAGGTTATACGCGTACCTATCTACGATGATGATAATAATAATAATAATAATATGCCTACAGTATATTATACGCACGGTGTTTATTATTTCGTGTAAAGAGAAGAAAATTCCGTAAAAAATGGAGCGCAGAATGTTTTATGAAAAGCAACTGGAAAAAACGTCCAACTAGGGCTGTTAAAATATAATATATAAAAAAATAATGTAGTAAATAAATGAATAATTTTAAGTAAATTTTACGTAATTACGACGGAGTATTACAACACATCAATACAACATAGGTATATTAAATTTATATTTTACGCTACACTGAACCAAATAACATTGGTAGCATTAACAATACGCAATAATCAAATTTTAATAAACGGATATTTGTTAAAATAATACAATTTTTATTATTTTAATGATGTATATATTGTTAAATTAATAAAAAATGCGTTTACAATAACAAATTCATTTTGTAAATTTCACAAAATATATGTTATAATTTAATAAAAATAATTTGTTAAATTAATACAGATTTGATTATTATAATAAAGTATGTTATTAAATTGAAAAAAATATTCTGTTTAAATTTACTATTTTGAATAACAAATGGGCATTTGTTCTATGGAGAAGAAAGAAAGAAATACAAAATATTTATAATTAAATTGACAAAATATTTGTTAATTCAAATAAATTTATAATCAATTAGACAATTTTACTCAAGACATTGATAAAAGATATTGTTACAACAATAATACGTTTTGTTATTACTGTTAAATTAACAAATATTTTATTTCTAAATCAACAAACATTTTATTGGACGTATATTAACAACCATATTATTAAATTAATCTTTATATTTTTTTTTTTAATTCAAAGGTATATTTGGTTCAGTGTAGGAATTATAACTATAATATATTATGTGTTAGTCATAGAATAATAACTTTATGGTGCTAGTATTACTTATCTATGGTGTTAATATACGAGTATATTGTTATCAAAGAATATTTATCACGAGTATTATACGTGCGTTCGTCTTGGAAATACTCGTTTTGCTTATATACGATTCCAAGACGAACGCGCGTGAGCGCTTAAAACGTGTTATCAAATATAATATTGATATCACAAAAATAATGTAACAAAAACATATTGTGTTATTATAATATTATTATTATTATTATGTCTATGGTTATTGCAGGCTACAGCCTTGTTTTATGACTATTGCGTCCTTTTGTCCATACAATTTAGATAATTTCAAATAAAAACGCTATACCTAGATTGCGAAATTATGTATAAATTGTAATGATGTAAAATATTATGTTGTACCTTTATTCAATGACGATACCTATCAATTAATTGTATTTAAATTATTTATTAATCAACTCTATTAATTTAATTATAGATTTAAAAAAGATTTAGACGTTTTTTCCCTTGGACATTTTTTCCGTGATTCTTTATAAAATAATATAATATAAATTTTCACTTTGTACTGCACATTTACCACGTTCGATTTGTGCCGTTTAACGGACGTCACGTCGGGTACCTACTATATATATATATATATACACCACTGGATAAAGTTTAATAATAATTGCAAATCGGAAACAGTCCCTAGCTCCGTGAACGCCCAAAGTTTCCACAATAAAATAAACCTTTTATGTTACATACGACCGGGCGTAGACCCGGTAATTACCGCGCTACGACCACTGTATTCCTATCTTATACCGGTAAGCTGCAGCTACCTATATATATTATATGTGTGTAAAAATTTTGTTCACCGTGGTTTAGCTGCAAGTACTACAACACGTTTCGGGGGTTCATTATTATCACAGATTAAATTATGAAATCAGCTGATTGTGCGCTACGGGAGACACAACAAAATATATTTTCCAAAATACCTACCGTACTTTCAATATGATTGGCAGACGTACCGCAATGTAACAACGGGATTTTCGTTTCATGATCATTTTATTTCACTACGTCTTACATACCTATCTGTAGATATAAAAATATATAATGTTATAAATACTATACAATGTATATAGTGTGTACATGAACGAAAATCGAAAGAACTTTTTTAGTGGAGCTTTTGTTCGTTTTATCGACTTTTCGAGGCGACAATTTGAAAGTTTACAAAATATGTTCACATGAATTTTTCGGACATTCACAACAGTTTGATTACTAAATTAAACAAACAAAAGCTGCAACTTAGCTGTATTAATAATAAAATTACTCAAGATGAAACGCAATAATATAGATTAAAACTGAGAAATAAATGCTAATAGAATCCAATTTATTTTTATTTTTTATTTATTAAAAGTTGACCAAGTTATGATAAAATGTGCAATAGAAAACCACAAATCAGGAATAAATATGGAATAAAGATAGAAACAAAATGGGTACTGTAAAGTAAATTAAGTACCTAAAATAATGTATTATAATAATTGTATAATGATCCGGTACATCCATATTTTTCAAAAATGGACTTTATTGATTTTTAAAATTATTATTTAACAATCTGGTATGTCTAATACTAGGTACTTATATAAAAATATCAGCAAAATGGATTTTAGTTTTAGAAGAAGAATTTTTTCAATTTCTTTTCCTGAACACATTTTAAAACTTGACATACCTGATTTTTCTGTGATAACGTACTAAAAATACAAAATAATATAAACTGTTGTATTTTCATGGTGTTTAAGATAACTAATTATATATTATATAATACAGTTTTTATTAAGTTTTCAATTTAAATTTATGAATTTCAATCCTTCAATTTATAAGTACACTGCAGGGAAATAACTGAACGCCTGTTGAACTGAGCTACCTAGTACTTATTATAGACATACAAATTTTAACTTGATGTTGATTTAATACTTTAAAATTTTTTTTGAAATACATGACCAATAATAATTAATGTAATACTGTGACAAATCGGTGGAATGGTATACTAATAATTGATCGTCAATAATTCATTGAATTCCAGTAACCCAGTTTTATTTACGTTTATAGTCGTTTGCTTGTCGGGCGCACCGAATACAACAAAACTGACCCGAACGCTGATAAGCAGGAAACCATTTTGCGCCTTGCATAATTTTCAAATATTCATATTACTTTTTTCTTAAACCGAAAATATTAACCAAATGGATGGAGATTCAAGGGAATATCACTCAGACAATATCCAATAGCAAAACATTGGTGTTATGGAAGAAAAATTAATTCTTCACTCGTTTACTTGTTCCGTGTTATATATATTTTATGATAATAATTATTCCAGAGTATGTAACCACAGGACATGCAGTTGTGACAATTGTTTTAGAAAAATGTTACAATAATAATAAGAATCTTCACGGATTAAATGGTAATGTGGTCCTTTTTGCTGCGTTTAGTTTGGTCCGTTCTGTTAATGTATACGATTTTTCAGTAGTACTATAATAATATATAGTTTATTGACCATATAATAATAAAACTATTTATTCTTGGTAAAATCGTACGTGGAATTTAACGGACACGTTATTTTATATTCGTTTGCAAAATACAAGTTATAGCCATATATTTTTTTATTATTTATTAAATTATGACCAATTCAATTTTCCATAAAAGCATTTCACGAATACATATATAAAATATAATATAACTACTGTGTGTTTCCTGTTTTTTTTGCAGCCTTATTTAACAAATTATAAATAGAAATTAATCGACAAATATTCATGAAAAAAAAAAAAAAAATGAAAATAACATACGCGTCGTAAAATACTTTTGTATAAAGTTATTATATACATATGAATTAAACTTTACACATTTTATTGTTATTATTACTATAAATAATGATGTTATATAACGGAAGGTTACTTTTATTTTTAATCGGTTTAAAGTGTTTAAACCTCTCAGCTGCGGTTCACGCGAGCATATACTTAGTATTTTTTTTTTTTTATAAAAACTAAACACAAACAAAACAAATCAATAGAATTATCGGATTAAACTCGTACATAAATGGGCTACGGTCACCATATACCATTATAACAATATATTATATATTTTTTTAATGCCTATACACAATCGTATTACGAGAAATTGCATTTGCAAAATTTTTTTCAATATGTAATATGACTGTATATACTTGTTAGTGAAAATTAGTGGGAATTGCATGTAAACGTTTTTGGCTTTTTTTAGGGGTACAGTTTGAACGGGATTGGTGAGGACGAGTTAATACTGTCCACATTATATTATAATGTGAATACAACTAAACAGTAAATGCTGGAATAGTATGTATATTTTAAAATCTCAAATTTAACGAATATTTACCGGACTTTGCAATGTTAATTTAAAATAAAATAGCTATTCGTAAAAATGCAATATTTTGATTTTCCTCTAAATTAACGTTAGTACTTGTATTACGATTATAATATATAATGTATAGTATATAGTTGTATAGTATATCGTTGCTCCGATAAAGTAAAATATTTTAAATTTCTATAATAATATTAGATTTTCATTAATATTTATATATTATCAGAACAACTAAATGTTTGTGGGATTTAAAGTCTAGCAATGACATTTGAATAGGCACAGAACAACTGTGATCGGTTCGATGCGGAAATTAAGGATTTATCAGAAAAATATTAAGTTATACTAATAATTATTAGGAAACAATATTTACGAATAGTTTGAAATCAAATTAAAAGTTGGCTTAAAAAAAAAATTGGAAAAGTGTTAATTTAAAATATAAATTATTCGTCCCACCTCCTCCTCCACGAACCACCCGTTACCTATATATTAGTCCTAAGTTCGTCTCAGCTTACTACCGTACCTATTTACTCGGTTATTATATTTTAGAATAATTTGGTAGCCCGCTCGCTTTAGAAAAAAAAAAAAATCTGGGTGCACCTTAGATAGCTACACGACTTATACGCATTTATATAGTTTTATCGAGAAATTACACACATTTCACAACATTGATAGTGGATACAAAATTATTCACGTATAGTTACAATAAAACTACATATTATATGTTATATTAAAATATAGTGTCCCCTGCACTTTTATATAGTATATAATACGAGTGCATCGATATACGAGTGAAAGGGTTCGGTATATCATATAATATGTATAACTCGTATACGATAGAAAGAGAAGAATTTCGGGTAAAAACTTTTCGTTTTTGATCTCGTTAAGTACTTTATAATATATATATATTATATTATAGTATATCGTATATTATTATTATTATTATTATTGTTGTATATATATATATATATATGTTTGTGGGTTTCGACATGGCGCAGGGCAAAAGAATATTATATTTTATACAATATATGCGATGTGAAATCTTGTCGTTATGGTATACGAAATTTCGAATAACGGGAAAGACACAATAATAATAATAATAATAATAAAAACTCGAACGTGTATTTTTTTTGTTTTATTCCGAATGACATTTTATATACCGTAACCGTATATTATATATTGGTCCATACACACAGCGACGTAACATCCGCGTATACCTAATGGACCAATACGATTCTACGGCATATTATATATATCGTACAAATATATATATATATATATATCTACAAGAAGAACACTCGGATATCAATATATTTTTAGTGCGCCGAAATTTCGGGCCCCGGCGTGGCGTATAGTATTCCGTCGGGAAGAAACTTTTATTTATTTATTTTATTTTTATCAATACGGTTTCTTCTTTTGTTTCGCGTATTTATCTTTAAGACTTTATTGGACCCAACGTGTACCCCCTCATTTTATTGTTCCTCCTCAATATATTATTATTATTATTATTATTATTATTATTTCTCTTGACCTCGTACAGTAGTCGTGGGTATATAATATTATATTGTATACTGTACTGTAGCATGTCATACGAACTGAACTCGTGCCTGCTCCGCTCGCGTGTACTTATATGGTATATGTTCCAAAAAAAAAAACCGGCAACAATATCATATGTATGGTCACAGAATAAAAGAATCGGAATGGACACCGATAAGAATGCACACGGGCGGCACAGGACGGCGTTATAATCAGTCGCCGTGTTTTCGGATGCGATTTTATCATTCTTTTATAGGTACCCGTATGGGTTTACACCACAGATATAATCCGACGTACTGATATCGCAGAATATTCTGTATAATATTACTGATAGTGTCTATTATGGTACACCTACACCACTGGATATTCTGTGGTATAAATAATGATAAAATCGCATCCGAAAACATGGCCATTGATTTACAGATTTCGGCTTAGTGTCCACCCCCGGGTACGGTGGCTGTGGGACGATACCACTCGACGAAGAACGCTGGCGTATTATTTGTATTAAATTCCCCCGACTACACGGCGTTTTCGCCCCGTACCGACTATTATGTTATATATAGCAGTCTTCCGACGGCGATTTATTTTCGTAATAAAAAATGTAGATACGTATCGTTATTTTTCGCTTTTTAATGTTTCATTTTCAAAGAAATAAAAAGAAAAATGCCAGGGAAGGACTTCGCACGTCGGGTAGGATATAGGGGGAGGAAGTAGTTGGTCCAGCGTCCCTTCGGAATAACGTATAGCTATCATTTTAGACTTGAAAGCAATGATAAATAATTGCATTCGATAAAATAATACGATTCTCAGCGGTGTAATTTTTATTTTGGGCGGAAAATAAAAAAGTTGACCTCTCTGAAATAGGTACTAACTATATATAGTATTATTTTCTATCGAAAAACATCTTTTTAAAATGTATTTTAAAAATAATAAACAAGGTGTCATACGCATTTTCGCCAGGGATTTAAATTTATATTTCCCTTTAAATGCATTATGAAAAATAGTTATGTTTATGTTATGAAAATTGAAGAATGGCCGAAAATTTTTAAAAAAGAATAATAAGTAATTAAGTAATACTTAATAATAAGTATGTGTACAGTTATTGTATAAGCATATATACATTGTATACTTTTCATTTCCATTACACTGCATATATACTGTATAAATGGTAGTTTTTATTTAAAATTAAGGAAACTACTGGAAAAATCAAAAAATTACCTCTCGAAAGTACCGACCAGAACCAATTTCTATCATTAACATACAGATATCGAAACTCCTACTTGACTCCTTTGGCCAAAAAGTTACTTACAGAAAACAAAAAAAAATAAATAAATAAATAACATTTATAAAATCTATATAGCTTCCTCGTTACACTCAGAAGTTAAAATACACAACGAACCGTATAAAGAACTATATGCATGCCGATGCAATGGGTATTATGTATAATACCTACATGTTATATAATGATAATTGATACATAAGTATATTATGTATATTATTATGTTGTATATAGCACGAATTTCAAAAACTTGAAAATATATATGTTTAGATTCTGAGCGGAACGAGGAAACTATTGATTTTACATTTTTTTTTCTTTCTACAGGTAATTACTTTCCTATAAGAGAGTCCAGTAGACGTTTTAAAGTTTGTATACTAATAGTAAATTCACGTTAGTTGGTTTTGTAATATGACTGTTTTGCTTATCGCACAGGATATTATTGGTGGACATTTATTGCATTTAAAAGTATAATTCAATAAAATGATTCTGAGCAGAGCTTCGGTGTAATAATAAAAAATAACAATAGGTAACCATGACAAATAAATTTGTTATTGTGTTATTTCCCCTATATTTATAAAATATTTCCGTTATAAAAAGTAGTTTTTTTTTACGCTTGAGGAAAAATTACTGGAAAAATTGAAAAATGAACTCTTCAAAGTACCAACTAAAACCAATTTGCTTTGATGAAAAGCTCTTTACCCATAAACTCTTACTAGAATCGTTTTGGTCGAAAATTTCCTCACCCAGAAAAATATAAGCATCATTGTAAAATGGCTAGAAATGGCCAGTCGCAGTATATATATATATATACGTACTTATCCGGGCGTGGACCTACTAACGTACTATGGTTGTGACTTACTGTGACTATAATAATGCTGAGATTTCAATGCATGTTCGTTTTTATTTTTAAAGCTGGAAGTGTGATTCGGATACAAAAAAAAGTTTTAACCATTTTTTTAACATTGTTTAAACTTAATGGAAAAAAAAAAAAATGGTTTTTAGATTTCAAATGTAAAAAGATGCAATAAATTATAATCTCCCCTCAAAAAAAAAAAAAAAAAAAACCAAATCCGATTTGAAATCCGAACCCCTATAGTTATAATATATTGTATAATACCGTATATATAGTGTATGGAAAAAAAAAAAAAAACGACCGACCGACTTCGCACACCTCCGACACACGTGTGTTATCTATATATTATATTATAGATACGCATAACTAGATAAAAACCGATTGAAAGTCAGCGCTTGAAAGCTCGTTTAATATTTCGCATGCACGCGACGGACGCGGTCTCCGTTCGCCGCCTTCGTGTGACGATATAGGTACATACTATAGGCATATGATAATGTTGTGCGCACGCCGCTGGTGACTTCGATGCGTGCGCTCGTTAAAAATATAAATATGCATTTAATTTATAATCCTACGGCACCTCCCCCCCTCCGGCCGGAAATTGTTTAATTATTAACACGGCACGTATATACACGTACATGTATATACAGAATAATTATAGTATATAATATATATTATTTATTAAAAAAAAATATATATATATGTATAACGGGGTGATAAAAATATCGTGTTAACGGAAATTTCCTCGTATTTATGAATATTCAAAATAAAATATCCAAAACGCTTAATGCGTTGCACGAAAGCGTTATACAATATGGTGAATAAAACCGAATGATCGGGAAGACTATTATATATATAATATATTATATTTTTTTCGGTGGGAGAATTTTCGAGGGTCTATTGATGGTTTTTTTTTTTTTTTTGGAACTTTTTAAAATCAAACGAAACTTTTATAATATATATATATATATATATAATCGTACGTACGGACGATACGCAATAATAAGATATTATCTTGACACAAGAGTCAAAATTCTACTCAGGCCGGATTTGGGGGTGGGGGGGGGGGTGTCTCACCCATCACACGCACGTGGAAAGCAATCGGCAATATGAACTTAAGTCGGTGACAACAGAAAGTCGAGAAATTATATTTTTTTCTGCTTATTTACAATTCAAAGATGTATATACCGTCGTCGTCATTTTGGAGACACGCGACCAGAGACAGACAATAATATATTTTATTTTTATTTTTATTTCATTTTTTGTTGATTATTTTCATTTTCAAAGCGATATAAGAACAGTTTAGCGGAAAATTATTACGATCGACCGTTTTTTGTTGTCACGTTTATTAATAATTTTCAAAATATACGTCACCCCACTATACGGATCTTAAACACGACGCCTTATATCGTCGCCTCAAAATGAAAAGGTGCTAATAGAGAATAACAAATTTTGCAAGAAAACATATTCTATGGTTTATGTAACCAGTATTTTTCTTCGTGAGCAAAAAACAAAACCAAACTCTAAAATAATATTTGTATTTCAATTATTATAGCAAGTAATAGTAAACAAAAAACCAAACTATAGTGTTGATAATGAAACAGTTTTACATGTAGAACATTTCTATGTTGAATAAACAAACTATATTGTTCCACGAAAAGTTTTCATTCGAAACGCAAATAATATTCATTAAATAGAACCTTTTAATTATTCTTAATGAAATACCAACTTGATATTAACCAACTGACATTAAAACCCAAATAAGTTAGTTATATATTCAATTCACATTTGAATTCAATATGTTGATAGTGAAAAGGGTTTTATAATTAGTATAACCTTTTATTCTAAATAAACAATATATGATATTAGATTAAATCTGTTTTTCCACAAATACTGCTTGGATTAATAGAGCTATTACAAAAGATTACTATATAGTTTTGTACATGGGTTTGAAGTTTTTCATATTTTGTATCTCAGTAAACTTTATTAATCGGATTAAAAAATTCCAAGATAAATTTTATTGACGTAGAAAAAATAAATTGTATATAGGTAGCAGTAATTTTTCAAAAAAGTTGATTTAGAATATTTTCATTCTTAGGTGACGATATCCATTGTCTTAGAAAATTTAAATTTGTAATTTTTAATATAGATAATATATAGCGCCATCTTTTAAAACTATTTTGAGTTTTGAAAAAACGTTCCATATAAGAGAGACAAAAATCTTTATCTGACAGCGATTTAAAGTTTTTGAAAATTGAATTGTTATACTTAATAGATATATATATATAACTCTGCAAATCGCTGCAAATAATGCAAATCATATATTAAAACTTTAAAGCGCTATCAAACAAACTTCTGTTTTTCAACATCGAAAATTAATTTTTAAAAATGTATACATGTGTGAGTGAAGTGCGCATAAAAATACGTAAGCAGAATCTAGTATGATTTTCAAAAATTTACCCAGCTCTAAAACAGTCTCTGAACAAAGCGTCGTTTTTAAACGTACGATTTTCAAATTTGAAATTATATTTTGTGATATTATCAACGGAAAAATCGTGGAAATAATACACTTTTAACCGCACGCGTATACGCGTATTTCAAAATGACTATATGTGCAGACGACTCAGTGCTAACTCAACGCGGACCAAAGTGTATCGTACGAGTGCTCGTACGTATTTCGGTAATATTTTTCAGTTTATTCAATAGTTTTACGCGCTTTTATATAAATTAAAAAAATCGTTTTTCTCTATTTTTACAGTAGGTAAATATTTTATATGAAATTTCGTTCACTCTGTATAATAATATTTGCTACCTATATATAATCCGGCCCCAAGTTTTTGTGGTTTTTTTTTTTTTTTTTTTATAAAATTCCGTACATTAATACACGTGCACATTTATTACAAAACGTTTACGTCTTTTGTTTTTCGAAAATCCGAAAAAACATAATATATATATTGTGCTCGTGTGCACACGGAAATATAGGGTCTGAATGTGATATATATTGTATATGTAGGGGTTGTTAAACTCGGGCCCAAAATGTATATAGGCGCGTATAAATCGAGGATATCCACGTGGGGTAGTTTCGCCAGAATTTTTTTTTTTTTTCCAAGGGTTACGCGATAGGTATATTAATCGTATAATTGGCTAACGGTGTATAAATAAAACGCTGATTTATTAAAATTGAAAAAATTAAAGTATTTTAATCGAAAAACCGACGCTTAATTAACGAAATGGAATGGATCGAATTATAAAAATAAAACGAAAACAGAATAAGCGTTTGCAGCCGGGATACGATAATATGTTATTATATTAACGTTACGGATTATAAAATATATATTTTACTATTAAAATTAAACGCGCGATATCACTTGTATATAACTATTCATTTTTTTTTTTTTTTTTAGTTTTAATTACGATAGTTTTATATATATATATATATTATTACAATATTTACAATTGGTATTTTTGGGGTGTCGCGATCGAACAATACGTGCTAAGTGACATTTTTGTCCATTTTCCACAAATTACGACTTTTAGGGATATAATATGTATGGCTGATATTTAAATAATATACGTTTCGAAAAAAAAAAAAAAAAAAAAAAAACTCTGCCCCGGTATATAGTTAATGTTCTCGTAATTTATATATACAGATATAACCCGTTCATCTGCGTCCTTGGCGACCGTTACATTTCTAAATTTGTAGAGGTTTATTAAAATTGCCGGAAGCACAGGTGTGTTCCTTACATACATTTTTTTTTTTTTTTTTGTGGTTATTTCTAGAGAATAATCCTGGCAAAATACTGATTACCCAATAATATAGAAGTATTCATATCAAAAAAGTCATAGGTATATACAGTTTTGGAACAAATGTCGCGTTTACACAAAAATTTAAAGTTTAAACATTTTTTAACTATTGAATTTTCATATTTCTTAAAATGTCTTGAAAATCGTCTATACGGACCCCCAAAAAATAATGGGAATAATTTGTTCGTATATTATTATATGTTTTACTTTTATATGACAAAGATTTGAAAATCATAACATTTCCAAAAGCGAAATTCCCTTATTTTACAATGTTTACGAAAACGTAAAAATACTGTTTCCAACATTGTCTATAAAAACAAAAAAAAAACTTACAGAAACCTAATATATTTTCAAATTTTAAATCCAAAAATGGCCGTAATCAGTCACTATATAGTTTTGTCAGGCTTTTAGGTCCAAAGTCAACCGCTTTGAAAACAAATGTAGATATGCTTGGCGCTCGTTAAAACGCATTATGATATAATAAAGTGGAAACTATAGAGTGTATACACCGCACTTGGAAGGAGAGGAGAATATTTCGACTCGCCTAAAATCTTTCTACCAAAATATTTTCGCGTTCCTGAAGATTTATTATGTTTTTTATTTTTAAATATTTACGACAGTGCCGGGGCCAAGTGTATAATATTTTTTTATTTTTTTTTTTTTTACATAACACACGAACACGAGTAATACACGACAACGACGATTTTTCTTCTTTCCCAAACGGCAATTATTATTATTATTATTATTATTATTATCGTCGTCGTTATCCTGCGTATGCTGCAATGCGCATAAATTCAAAGCGAATTCCGTTTAACCGATAACCTTTTTTTTTTTTCAAACAGAAATGATAATACTATATATGTGACACGTCCCGTACATTATACCGTAAATCGCATTGATTCACCGGGCGCGGTTGGAACGTGAGCGATGATCCTTACACGCGTATAATATAATATACCGGAATATTTAAAATGCACTACGCAGTTTGAGAGTTTAAACGCGAAATTGTATACAATCGACATCAGACGAATTTCCTAAATTCGTTCTAAACGTACACATCTGATGTGTATGATATATTTGTACATCGTGTCGATATCTCTTTTAGATTTTCACATTCGTGATGTATTAATAAATTATTTCGCAAACGAAAATGCCGTGAATTATCATATATTTTTTTTGTATAATATATACTACACCGAATTATTGTACTATGAAATTTCAACTATGTATACGATGAATATAATTCAATAGTGGAAAGCAAAATAATTAACACTATAGTACTGAAAAAAAACTTGTTAATTTCGATAACAAAAAAAAACAAACACCAAAGTTTAATCAATCCAATTACTATCATACAATATATATATATACAGCTGTCAAACATTTTGCACAATTAATCATACAATTTTAGCATTTATATAATATAAATTTAAATTAACTATTGGGAGAATAAAACCGTTTTTGTTTTAACAAAATATATATCAAAATTATTTACTTTTAGATTCTGAGCGTTTCATGTGTGTATGTTTTTTTTTTAAATTTCATTTTATGTATATATCTACACATTTTTTCGGGTAGATGCAATAAAGTAAGAATTTTGGTGTATTGAGGTTTTTGATTGGAAGTTTGTTCCACTTAATACTTTACAGAAGTAATTTTTTGATTTTCTAAATAGTTTTCTTCGGCGTAAAGAACAACTACCAGAAAAGTATTATTATAAATTGGGGAATTAAAATGCAAGAAACTTACACCAAATATTTGGGTAGGTACTAAATTATTATATCGACGTTACAAAACTTAAAAACTTTTTTACTAATTTTTAGTAATTTTTATAAAATTTTTGACTTTTATAATGTGCTTTATATTGTATGACTGCAGTGTAATACTTTTTTTTTTTTGGCAGAACGAGTCGAGTAGAATTTTACGGATAAACATAATTACAAAAAAAAGTTTATTGTAATTTGTATTGATTTAAAAAGGTTTATTTTTCGATTTACCCAGTAGTTTCCTCAAGCGTAAATAAAATTCCATCTTTTATAATAGAAATATTTTATAGATGTAGGAGAAATAATAAAATAAGAAACACAATTATCACGATTATCTATTTACCTGTTTTATTATTATTTTTTTTTTAATTATTACACCGAAGCACTGCTTGAAATCGTTTTATAGAAAGTATTGATTTATCGCATTACTTTAAAATGCAATTGATACTTACACCGCCTGCAGTACCCTACCCGAAGAGCGAAGTGCGTCCATCCTTAATGATCAGCAGCTTTTTTTTGTTTGTATTCTATTTTATATTTTTTACTACGATATTTTAATATCAGTATATTATGGTATAATAGTACTTCATATCAGTGGCGTATACAGGAATTTTCTATGGGAGGGGATGAAAATATTTTTTTACAAAGTTTAATTCCAACCTCGAACCATTACTACAGTTTACCAATTAGCACTTATACAATAACATAAAATAGAACATGATAATGAATTATTAAAACTTTATTTGAATTTCACAGTAAAATATCATGAAAATATCATATCATACGGTAATAATATTTGAGTCTACACCGTGGTCACAGAATTCATGATATTCTGTGATACTGTTATCATCAAAAGAAAATATAATCGTTAAAAAATATTTTCATTACCTAAAAACACTATAAAGGCGCGATAATGTACATATTGCATAATATATATATCAATGTATTAAACACAGATAATGGGGAAAATCACGATTAGTCGGACAGAGTTCAATAGACGGAAACCGGCCCCGGGTAGAAGCAGATGACTGTGCGACGGGCGTGCGATAACGGGGGCTCGTGTATTATTGTTCGCCCGTCAAGATTCTGTCATCTATATATATATGTATATATATGAAACTCTTCCGAAACTTTTAAAAGGTCTAAGTCTCATTTTCTTCTCCATCGCCCGTCCTGTAAATATATATATATATACATATATTATACTCGTCCCCGTCATATGAAAGAAAACGAGCGATATTAATCATTCATTATTACTATAATATACTCGTATATATATATACACGTGCATTATATGTGCGCTGGATCAAGTTAAAACAATGCGATCGTTTTAATTAGATTTCCGAATGGGAAACCGCGATCGATGCTCCTGCTGCTCAGCAACGGCGACGCGTAGAAAATGAAAAAAAAAGAATGTATACTCCGGGCACGTTAAGAGTGTACCTCGTCGCGCAGGCGGCGAACGGTTTCCACGCCGCAACCTCTCCGTAGTCGAACGCCGCCAGTCTGGCATACAGGGCGTCAATATTCATTGACTATTTGTATACACCATGTCCACGTGATGACGCGAATATGGCACGGGCGTGTCTATACGCACGACATTAGAGCAACACCTTATCATTTGGTTGTTATCGTCCACAAATTTAATTGGCGATTCCTCTTTCAAGTGAAAACCTGTATATTTAAATAATCTGTTATCTGCCAATATGATGTGCAAATCTACATGTACATATATCTTTTTATTGTTATCACTTATCACCCATAAATTTAACTGGCAATTCTCCACTTTCCGGTGAAAAACCGGTACTTAAATTGGTTTTCTCTCATTATGATATACAAATATATTATTATATACTCCACGCAATACCTAATAGTGTTTGTTTATTGCCAATTAATGATTTATAATTAATATTTTATCGAAATAACGATGGACAATACTAATTATTTTAGGAGCTTGTAAAAATTATTGCATGAATGAATTAAACCTAGTGAAACTTGCATTAAATGAGTAATAAATAATTTTGATATATTTTCAAAACAGTATTTTGAACTTTTTATTTGTTTCTGTTATAACAAAACATTGTGCTAATTTATTCAAATAGGTATACATACTGTCGTAATTTGTTAACATCTTTCAAATTATAAACCAAAATTTTAAAAACGTTTGTACATCATATTTTAATTGTCAGAAAACAAATTATTTAAATATACAGGTTTTCACTTGAAAGAAGAATCGCCAATTAAATTTGTGGACGATAACAACAAAACGATAAGGTGTTGCACTAATGTCCTGCGTATAGACATGCCCATAAAGCACGGCCATTATCAATTTTATTATCCAAACGAATATAATCGATAAGAATAACACCAAAACAACCAATACATTACTGATGAATTATTAGTAATTATACCTAATTATTAGGTAATAATGGTCATTTGATTATTAAAATTATAAGTAATGTGAATGTCATTAATTTAGTAAATGTGTTTTCAATAAGTAACAATTAACAAGCTTGATCCAAGTGAAAGATTCTAAGTGTTATTTCTGTTGTTTTACAATTTATATACACATAACACATTGGATACTGTTTTTAGTATATGCTATAAGACGGTAAAATAAGTGTTCACATGCTGAAGAAACGTGCTGCAAGGGAGACGAATTAAAATACATATTATACTGCGGCACCCGGAGAGAATGACCGGAAAAATTCGACCGTCGCTGCGTATCAGCTGTCGCAGCCGGCAGTCGTGTATACGCGCCGCCTCTAATACTTGCTTTATGGTACAAAATATGAAAAAAATAAAAAATAAAACACTAGCACTACAACTCGGTGTATAACGTGTTATTTGGGGTCACGTTGTATAATACCACCGACATGCGCGTGGCGGACGAGTTTTCGTCCGAAATCGGGGTACACTCTTAACGTGCCCGGAGTATAGATAACACCGCAGTGAGGATGCTGGATGAAAACCAGTGTGTACCACGATTATTATTATTATAACAGTATTAAAATCCGGTTAATTCGGTGATAACAGTATTTGTGTTGTGTTGTCAAAACGTCGTTTTTAATGAAGTCTAAACCGTACACTGTTGCCGCGGTCCGATTAGACGTGTACCGAGTGCGGGCGCACGTAGAACAATATTCGACAATAATTACCGCAGAATTATTCCGGTCACGGACGAATAATAACGACTAAACTTGTGAAAATCTCGAAAACGGGCCCGCGTACTGTATAACAGTTATTATTATACCGATGCGTAGAACTTGCGGTACTCAACCTTTGACAAAAAAAAAAACTTAAAAACGTCAATATATATATAGCTGCAGTCTGGCAAAAAAAAAAAAAAACCTACGCTTAAAAAAATCCCCCAAAGCAAAAGGCCCATAGAACATAGACATTTCATCCCCCCCCCCCAAACTTTTTTCGAACAAAAAAAAAATTTACATAAAATATATATATATATATATAATTCTGTATATAAAATAAAAACTAGAATAAAAAACTATCGTTCTTTCGAAAAACTGATATATATATACATATATTGTATATATTATAAAAATCCTGTCTTTATAGGTATCCACATTTAGGGCCGTATGGTACGCGACTTATACGACGGAATTTTATGCCTATATATATATAGTATATATTATATTAACTCCAAAGTACCAAAAAATGTATACTATGCAATATGTTACTGTATGTATATATACCACACGCGTCACAGCTGCACCTCATTGCCCGCGATATATAATGACAGTAATATATTTGTATTTTTTATAGTCGAATAAATCGTTATAATACTGACTAAAGATTTGTATTTTTTTTTTTTTTTTAAACCCATCTAGGTACATCGGTCAAAATAATACTTAGAATTGATTATTCGTATATTAAATTTCATGAAAATAAAAAAAAACTATTTTGTATAATATGAATAAAATGTCATTTTCTATTAACCATAATAGATTAATTTTTACTCAAGGGTGGGCTATATAGGTAACTAATTAATAATTTTAGGTGAAAGGGTATAGGTAGGTATGCCATAAAATAGTAGGTACCATAGAAACGGCTTTGTTTGGGAAAAGATCCGTGTCTTAAATTTTTGCTACTTTTAAAATCGATTTTGTTTCATTGTAAAAAAGAAAACAATTTTTAGGAAGCTACAATTTCCGTTTTCATTTATTATTGTTAATTATTCATTTAAACACAGTTTAATATGACGAACAAAAATCTATTTTCAATGAAATTTTACAATAATACCGTGCAGTAAAAATGAAATTCGAAGATCGTAATGCCCTACAAAAATATGTTATTATTCAAATACAAAATAAATCTTATTTCAAAAGCAATACAAATTGGAGACCACAGGACTTTGCACGTTATTGCTTAATACGTTTGCGTAATTCTATATAAAATGGTTTACATTATACACATATTTATAAATATATATAGAACCAAAGCTTTATTAAAATAAAACTTCCAACTGTTTTATAAAATGTTCTTATTAACTTAATATCAAATAATTTTATATACAACCGCTAGGAATGTATTGGTTTTGAGATTATGTTTTTTTTTAATGTAGGTACATTTGACCATGTAGAATAAGTTGATCAAAAATTTTGGTGTAAAGAACTTTTTTGATAGCAAATTCGTTCTAGTTGGTATACTTTGAAGATATTAGTATTCAAGTTTCTCAGTGGTTTCCTTAAGCGTAAAGAAAAATATCCTTTTAACAGAAATATTTTATGAATGTAAGGGAAATAAAAAAATGGCAAATAAATCTGGTTACATATTTATTTATTTACATAAATAATATTATTCTCGACGAACTTCTCTCAGAAACAAATGAAATCATTCCGTCATGAATTAATTTCACACATGAAATGTATCAAATTCCATTATCTGTATCTGGAATATTTTTTTATCATTATCTTTAATCGTCCTTTGATATAACTTGCACATTAAGCATATATTACATTGCAGAAATGTAAAAATTCCGAATACAAATTGCTCACATTTTATTGTTTTTAACCGCTATATTCGAGTATACACGATAATAGCGTTATAATTACCTATATAATAATTTATTTAAAAAGAAAAAAAGCAATATCGCACTTGCAGTTATACGTGAAAACTAAATTGTTTTTCACTTCCTCAGAAAATATTTAATACGAATTTCGAAAATCCATTTTTCCCACTCGTCTATGTTGAACTTTGTATAAATTATTTTTGTTGTGCGATTGAATTTTTGTATTGTATATACTGTAGAGATACCTATACATAATACACTACAGGAGAAAACTAAACCATTTTATTTTTTTATAAGTCTGTCAAATCCTTTTAAAACTTAACTGTTGTAACCCAGGCAGTTCTCAGGAAACGCTAAAGGTGTATTAATATTTTATGGTTGTATCTATACTATATATATATATATATATATATATATATATGTACATTATACGTATACGGCAATACGTGGAATGTTATATTTTTCTGAAAGTAACTTGGATCAACATCTCATATCAAATTGTTTAACGTAGATAACAGACAGACAACGAATTGAGGTTTCATCAACATGAAAACGTTCAACTGTACAAATTGATTATGAAATATATTTTCGACTAAATTATGCGAGCTTAAAAATCATCGAATGTGTGAACAACACCATTCGCAGTGCATATTTTCGACAAAAAATGAAATATATTATACACCTTCTAAAATAGATTTCAATTTTGTAAGAAAATAAAACTCGTTTTAAATTCTAATAATTTAAATACCTAGATATATTTCTCTATAAAATGTAAAATTTAGAAAAAAAGCTCTGTTATAGCTGCAGATAATGATTTCGTCCATAAATTTTATAATACGTCGATTTACTTTTAGAGGACGTGATACCTCCCGATTTCTAATGCAAAAATATATTTACGCAGAATGACGATAATAAAAAAGAATAAAAAGAATAAAAAATAAAATACCTATTATTATAATCGAAAGTTAACAATGCTTTTGAGGGAATATAATAGGTACCTTTTTTTTTTTATTAGATAATGCCTATAAAAAAAGTTATAGCCGTTTATAAAACTATAAAAAATGATTTTTGAATAATATATTCTATGCTAAATATTAGGTTATTTGATAAAAAAAATTTAATTCCCTCTCAAAAATGTTATCAACTTTCGATCTTATAATAGGTATTTTGCTCTTAAACCACTAGAAAACGAGTAGGTAATCCTAATTTTGGGTAGGCATATTTTTTTAACAAATATCGCAATTACGCAAAAATAAAAAATGGTATTGACACTAGACTATTATTAAATTAATTTTAAAGTTTATTTAAATATTACATATTGAAATTGTTGGATTTTAATTTTTCATAAAAAAAAATAAAACCCCTTAGAAATTGGGTGTATGAAGTTCTCTTAATATTAGAAAAAACGAAGTTGCGATAAGAATGTTAAAGATAAATGTTGTATTTCATCAGTTGGTTAGACGGACACAGAAAATGTGGGCGCTATATGTCCTCTTAATTAAATTAAATCTAACATGTTTTACATACTCGACATTAGTGATTCATAGCAAATCGGGGGATATTTTCTAATTAAACTATCTGAGTGAGCGAAGCGAGCAAGTAACCCGGTTCTGTTTATATATGCAACTGAAAGAAATTATAAATGCATTATCTACACTAGACTCGCTCACAAATCATACAAGACTCGACCAAACACATTTTGTTTACTTTGCGGATAAAAAGTTTAGGTAAATACCTAACTACGTCCTAGTGTTTCTGTATAGGTTACTCGTTTAACATCGACTTATTTACCAAACTCTAACATACTATTAGGGGAGTCGAAGACGGTTCTAGATAGCTACGACAAATAATATGACGGGTTTGGTAATTATGGCCGGTTTGCACCAAAGACCGGATGCCACCGACGAGAAAAATCTCGTTGGCTAATTCATTCGCTACCTGGGAGTCGAATCGAAGACCTCGTGTGCCGAAATACGCATTTTGATCACTCGACCACGGTGGTTCCCCAATATCCTAGTATTTTAATGAGTAAATAAAATATTGCCATCTACCTATATCGTATATCGATTTTAATAATTTCATGTAACGTGTCGTCAATTTCAACTAATTTGTCAATAGTGACTAATAGTCATAACTGATAATATGATTGACTGCCAACACTGACGGTAACACACACAATTTATTATCGTCTGTATATTATATTATGTAGTACAGATTATAGAAGATGACTGCATTTATATGCACTGACGGTTCGCGTTTTTTTTTCGTATCGAATTTTCGAGCCGATTTTCCGTTTGACCCATCGCCGTCGCGTCCATTTGTTAAAGGTCCGAGTCACGGGCACGCCGCGTGGATTCGAAACGAGATTTTGGTCGGGCCCGACCACCCCGGCAGGACCACTGGAATTTTTCGTTTTACGTTCCACGAGAAAAGTCGGATTTACGCACTCGGGTCACGATCTGTAGATTCTTATTTTTTTCTAACCGGCTATTGCGTCTCGTCACTGCCCCCTCCCCCCCCCCCCGTAGCAAACAACAATAACTAACGTTAGCCACCAGAATTCTCAAGTCCCGCGCGCATTAACATCGGTTTGTAAAGAAAAACAATATATAAAAATTAGAAAGAGAAAAAAAAATTCATTATATCATATATTATAATATACGTGTTGACGGTTCGTCGTCGTGTACAATAATAATAATTAGTCACAAATCAAAATGAAAAGAGAAAATTAGAAAAAATGTTTACCGGTAGATTTTATTTTTTTTTTTAATATTATTAAATCATTAAATATAAACATATAAATAACTTCAATAGTTGCTAAATTGCTTCCGTCTTTCAAACGGGTGTTAATATAAAAAAAAATTACGCTACAACGAATTTAACATGCGATATTTAAGTTAAATATATATACTCTAAACGAATAATGCATTAACAAATTTTAAGAATGCAATATTTTCAATAATTAGTTATTATATATAATTGATGCACAATATTATAATAATATTAAAGTTACAATATAATATATAATTTATATATGGTACTCTACATTTGGTAACTTTATTATAGGTGCTTAAACTAAATTTCCCAACATTTTTTTCCGGTAAAATTCACATGTAGCATAAGTGCGTATAATAATAGCCTATAAAAATTTATTAATGTACTCAAAACTATCATATGAGTATACTCTTTTCAATAAACTTCACGTGTGACTTGTTTCAAACACACACTTCAAAAATTAAAAATTTCTAGAACCAGAATTTTTTTTTTTACAAATAACCTTTTCTAACTACCATCCTGATCTCATTTTCAGCCGAAAAATAGGTAGGTCTATACTATATACGGGTACATGTAACAACTTTTAAACAAAATTTGTTTCCAAAAAAGAAAAAATATATATATTTATAAATCATTGTAAATCCTACAAGAGATTCTTACTCTAAAATTCTTGCTCAAAATCTAAAAATAATGTATTAATAATACAGTATTATTTTAAAATTACAACAATTGCTAAAATAAAATTATTGAAAAATGTTTTTTCTTTTATTTCACAATATTATAAAACGTATTTTGCACATACTTATATTATATAATCAATCAGAAAATATACAAGTATGCTTAAAGACTATTTAACTAGACAAACAACAAAATTGAAATAATAAGTTATTTATTCAAAAGACTTTGGTTAAAAGTTAATCTTCAACAATAAATATATCAAATATATCAATTCGTTAAGTTTAAAGCTATAATGGGAAAACAATTAATTCAGTTTGGTTAAGAAAAATTCCTTACTTCAGTATATTTTCCATTTAAATGTTATAATTGAACGTTTGGTGTCCACTTAATAGTGTGATAGTGGAAAATGAACTGTAAAAAGTCAAGTTGTAACAATATGTAAATTTAAACTAGTCAATATTTAATTATTTAATGACAAAACCAATAAGCCAAAATTTAGTTTAAAAGTTAAAAAAATATCGTATTATATATTATATGGACATCGTTCTAAATTTTGTATTCCACGATAGCCAAAATTGATTATGTATTTTAATTCCCAGACTGGATCATACTATACAACACGTTATAACTATTATACAAAATGTAATTATCGACTAGACGTTATGTCGAACTCCTTGGAAAAATGACGGAAGTTTCGGTTTAGAACAGTAATTGAAATTGAGGTAAGTCTTATGACTTCGACGGAGCAACACGATAAATATAATATATATTATATGTTATATATTATGTATGCGTAATTAAGGTTTCTGCAACATGGACGAATGTAAATATTTCCATAAATTGTACATTGTACAATATGTATTAATTTCGTGGTATATTCCAAATTATATAATAATGCACAATAATGTACGATGCGTTTATATTATTATACCTAGTGAACTAATCGCGAAATCGTATAATTCCACACCGGAGTATGTATATCAATGGCCTCATCCCACACCGTTGATTTAGTTGAATTTAGTAATAATCAAATATGTAGATAGGTGGTTAATGGTATAGTATTGGTATTTACTAATTTTCCAAACATCGATAATTTTAATAATTTTATTATTCCAGGTTAGGTTATAGAAACTATATTTTGTATCCAATCGTTTGATTGAGATTTTCTCTATTATTATCTAAAAATAATTATAGAGCAGTACCTATAATACTATATATTATATTCTAAAACGAATTATTTACAAAAATGTGAAATTCCTATAGATCAATTGTTATTTGTTTCGTACACTGTATAGACGTAATGGTAATATAATTTTATGTCTAATTTTATGTAAAATTTTACAAATTATCCACTTGTCATACCAAATTTCACATTTAAAACGTCACTATTAACCATTTATGTTTCCTAAGTAATTTAATACACACATATATATAGTAGGTAATCAACAAATGGAAATCTTGCCTTTTGGAAAACATTGTGTTTTGTACTAGGTATGGAATGAGTAGGTTTTCACGCGACTGTGGAAATACTACGATTTGAATGAATAATAATATAATAGGATTATTGAAGTCACGTTCAAGGTAAAAAAAAAAAAAAAAAAAAATTTTTTTTTCGACGTATTGATTATCGAACAATACGAATTCTGCATACGTACTTTTTAATAATACGAATGGGGATATTTATCTCAATTTTCGACGTTTGAATATGGCCCGATGTGGAATACTATAATATATCCGTCGATTTACGGTGAAACTCGCTTTGGTATTTTCGTTTATAGAGAGTGAAAAGTTTATTTTATTTATTTAAGGGACGGGGTAGGGAACGAACGAGAGCAGATGTAACTCTAAAAATATTTGTGGATATTTGTCTCGATCGATCGTTCGTGACGGGAACATCAATGGCTTTCTAGTATAATATATATTAATATAATATAGGTATGTGTGTATACTGTATATATATATGTATATATATAATCTAAAACGAATAGCGTGGAATTTGTGATTTCGAGAGTAAATAATCCTATGACAAGGAATAGAATGTATATAAAGAACAAACCTGTGACTATGTCGTCATGAAAAATCGACTGACGAAAGAAAGAAAAAATATATATATGTGATGTATTTAATATAATAACAAAAAAACATTCGGTATACGAGCCATTAGCGTATTGCAGTGTGCAGTCGTAATATACGCGATGGCGACCGCTTGTTCAAAGGGTCAAAAGGTCCTCCGAACGCAAGACAACAATGACGGGAAGTCGAGTATACAAAACATATATATATATATATTATACAGTAAGACCATATTCGACAATAATAATTTCTCGACCGTACACTTTTCGATCTATTAAATTTTGTACGTTTACACCGCGTGCTCGTAGGAAATTTCTATTTTGTTTCTCATACGATTTGTTGTACAATTTGTAATATTTTGTCGTCACGGAATCGACACGGGTGGGGCCGCTTCCACCCGAATATAATATTTGGACCTCGTCCGGGCGTGTGCACTGCACTCCCCGTGGATTCTGCCCTTCATTATTGGTTTACAAGTTCGCCTTTTTTTTTTATTATTATTATTATTATTATTATTATTATTATTATTATTATACTCGTGTTTTTATTAAATTCCATGGAAAATAAATGATCACGAGGGGTACGCTACTGCAGGTGAAAATCAAAAATATTGTCCGACGCCCATTCGTACCAACTGTCGCACGCACGCACGAACGCCTGCGATAATACATTTTACAATTGAATGATACAATAATATTATTATCATTGTCAAACGCGAAAAAAAAATAATCGTATCGTTCGTTTTCGAGAAAAGAAAAACGTAAAATGCACGATTGATCGAGTATATGAATTCATGATGGACATATACGATTACATATTATATATTATATAGTTGTGTACTTTGTAGAATATTATATTATTATCACATAATATATTAAATCGAGCCTATCGTTTATAACAATATATGCGCTTGGATAAAACATGTATACCTAACCACCGACTTTAACAAGTAATTTCGTATACTATATATATATATATATATATATACATAGAAACCATAATGAGATAATCCATCACCCGCGTAATTAATACAAAGTCGTAAACCGAATACTTTACGAAGTATTTAACTAGAATATTATAATTTAAGCGTGCGTCAAATGTGGTATTATAATATAAGAGCACTACAGTAAAATTTATGGTATTCTGTGCAAAAAATTAAGGAAATACTTTTGAACTTCTCGAAAACGTACCTCATCGTAATACATAAAATTACAATACAACGCGTTTACAATAATATTAGGTATTAAATACGAGCCGATCAACTATTACCGTGGTTGTCTTAGAGGGACCCTGTAATTAATTTTCAAATTCCGAGAAACCCTACTATCACTACCCTTCTCCTCATCTGACAATAACTTTGTGATAATCAAAATAAACGACTACTTTACATTTTTAACATTTTCTCCAAAAGCCGATATGCTTATAATTAAGTCAGAATAATTTCATTCGATAAAATGAATAATAAAAACTTGTCAGTTGGGGATAGAAGCACTTCATTGGTCGCAAGAATACTGGTTGTGGTTGCGTATAAAATTTGAAAGAAATTATGAATCATTTATTTCCATAAAACGGTTCTAAGCGAAAAAGCCAAGCTGACCAATATAGTCAGTATTATTTTAAGATTTATTCGAATTTTCCATTGTTCTTTCGTAATTTTCTTTAAGAAAATATTGAGAAAATGTATTTACTTTTTTAAAATACTAATTACAATCATTTCTTATCACAAATATTTTTACTTAAAAAATTCTATTAAAATCCTACCCAAATAAAAATACATAATAAAATAAAAAAATTATAATTATAAAATTTATTGAAATGTGGTTAATAAGTTATAATATTTTAATTATGTCAATATATTATAGTGCTATATAGTAAATAATAAGTTTACATTTTAATTTCTCAGTCATATTTATTTTTCGGTAGTTTTCTTTTACGTTTAAGAAAGCTACTGAAAAAATCGAAAAAAAACCCTGTTTAAAGTACCAACTAGTGTTAATTATCTATCAGAAAGTTCAATACTTAAAAACTTTTACTTAACTCGTACAACCAAAAGAACAAGTATATAAACGTAAAAATATATGTCCGTAACTATGACAAATTTATTTTTATTTTAAAATGTATAATAACATTTAATCAATAACGGTAATTTTTGGTTATGTTGAGAAAACTAATCGGAAAATTAAAAAATGGACTCTTACGAGGACCAACTAGAATTAATTTTCTATCAGAAATCTATACATCCGAAAACTCTTTCTTAACTCCTTCCACCCGAAAAAAGTATACATACGTACATAAAAATCACATTATTGTTAGTACTATAACTAGTATATATATATACTATATACTATACTCAGAATATACAATAATACTAGAAAATGTACAGACCTGCGTCTTATTTAGACCTTTAAAAATGTACGAATCGAAGTTGTTTTATCAAATTTTATAAAAATTTTATCTGGGATTTTCCAATTTTTTTCCAACGACCTTTAGAAATATACCATTTAAAAAATGTAATATTTATTTTTGAGGTTAACTTTTAACTTGAAATCTAAACGCTCGAAAGTTGTTGACATTTTCAACATACATTGGACCATTTTGGCTGATTTTAGAGAAATGTAGAACACTCAGATTTGTAAAGATATCGTGGCCACCACTTTGAAATTTTTTGCCACCTTATGCCTCGCAGGTTATGACCACCTGAAAAAGATATTTCAATGCTGCGGTTGACGGATTACGGATGAAGTGGAAACTTTTATGGAATTTTTGAAGCGCACCTGTCCTCCTCTCGACAAAATATCAAATTACTGAAATTTACTGCTTAGGTCGGATTTCGACATTAACACATATGGGGGGGGGGGCATATTTCATGCCACCGTTACGCCGACCACTAGAATTCAAGAAGTATTAATCATCCTCGATGTGCCGACGGGGGTGGCCGACTGTCGCATTTGACGAACGATGTTTCGCCCCCTATCCGCATATCATCGATCCCCGAGGGGTCGTAAGCTCACTCCTTGTGCCACCGCCGTTCCTATTGTGATTCGTAAAATTAAAACATATCTCCGCACTACCTCCCCCAACCCGTTCATTTTTGCGTCCAGCGGCGACGAAAACCGTTCAGGCGGAGAAAATTAAATACGATATTATTATACGTACGAGAGTCCAAACGATAACACGAATTACATTAATATAACAAATGATACTGGCCGAAATACTGAAAATTGAATTCACGTAAAACACAATCACGATAATATTAACAAATGCGTGCGTGATAACATTATATTACATAGTTATCCGATGAGTAATGATGGTTACGGTGTGCATTTACTCGTTTATTTTTATACTTCATATATTATACAATTCTTTCGGTCGGTCCACCAAATAATCATTATAACAAGTCGCACTGGCGATTTTTCAACGTCTGCGTGCGGGACCTCGAGTTTGTACGACGCAGTATGGTTCGAAGGACCAACTCGCCGCAGCCGTGTTCGCAACGTTGAAAATCATGTACATATGGTATACGAATTTGTCGAAAGATTTCGTTCGTAAACGCATTTTACACGATTACTGCACGGCTTTAGCAAACAACTAATAACGTATTTAACTGCTATAATTGAATACATTTTTCAAATAATAACGATAAAATGTACAAAATGTTTCTGAAAGTCGTATTACCATTATTAAATGCCATACAATTACAGCGTTGGTGGTGATGGTAGTAATGGTGGTGGTGATGTTACGGGTTGTGATATAAATTGGCCGTTTTTATGTTGAGATTTAAAAATAACCGAATTAACCGTGGTCCGTGACTGCATTGAGGCAAACTCCGCGTTTCATAAGTCTCGAGTGCCGTCGAATTAATTACCCCCTCAATCTCGAAGTTTACTGTTTTACGCGCATCTTCATAATAATATCGTTGTTAATCGAATCACGAGTTTAATATTATAATATACAGAAGAAACGTATTATGAGAAATTGATTTATTAATTATTCACTCAATCCGCATTCCAGTCGTAATTTAATTATGTTAACAAGTTCATTTTATGATTAATATAATTAGTCGATCTAACGCGCACAAAGTTCACGTATTATATTACGCAGTTTTCAACGAATTCGCACGTGTGCCAGTAGCAAAAAAAAAAAAAAATATAATAATTATAAATATATTATGTATTATTAATATAATTTAAACGATGGTGATAACGTGAGAAACGATTTGTTGTCGCTATATTCTCTTCCTTCTCGGCGTCCGTCAAAGCCAGACTTAAAGTCTCAATTTAAATCTCGAGTTGGTGGTATTTTAATTCCATTAAAATAATTTTCTAGAAACTAACACAATGAGACTATATTTATTACATTTATACATATAATCAAATCAGTCCGAATTGACGGGTGACGGCAGCCAGTGGGTGAACAAAAAAAAAAAACAATAATAATAATACAAATATTGTCATAAAAAAATATATTAATAATAAATAAACGCTCTCAAGCTATGGCGGTAGCGGTAAGTAATTACTTTACGAATCGTATAAACGAGTCAGATTTATGACAGCTGACATAATATTAGCTACTTATATAATATAGTAGATATACGAGCTTATGTACTAGTCGGTCGATATATTACACAGGATAATTTATTACGTCACCTCATAAATTCCGGTGGAAAGGGAGTGGACAAAATGGGCACGTACCCAGGGCCACGCATTTTGTAGGGTCTCCAACAATATTTTAGGGATACATTATTTGCATATCTTTGGAGAAAATTTTTTTTAAATAGTGAAGTAAATTACTTTTTTTTTTTGCTCATTTCCCATTTTTGAAAGCGATTTGAGCCTCGCAAAACCTAACGCCAGCCTTGTACCTATGAATTAAAACAAAATACCTTCTCAGATAGTGAATACACATAATATATATATAATTTTAATATCTATAGATAATAGTTTAATATACGCGATATTACACGAATAAATTACATATTTTTCGTGATCTATTTTAAACCGCTGTTAGTATCATTAAAGATGATGTGGATTTATTATAGTTAATAAGTACTAATAAAAAACATTTGGTGAACAACTTTTACTGTGACGCGTATCACGTCATTTAAATTTTATTTAATCGTTAACATTGTTTTTTTTTTTTTTAACCACATTAGTATCCACACATGTCATATACAATTATAAAAATGTACGGAAGATTTATTTAACATTAAATTAAACAAGTGGCGAGTAAAACGCAGAAATAAAGGGAGCGAAACTCAATTGTATTGTGGTATTCGATTAATTCGTATAGAACTACCTCTTATATTATGTATACGTACAAGATGAATTGGTGACATTCCATTCGAGATACCACAATAACATAATATACTTGAAACAATTTATTATTCAAAGAAAAATTACACGAAGACAAAGTTTTTATAGGTACATATTATTTATTATTATTAAAAAATTGCATATTATTAATAGCGAATTAATTCTAGTTGATACTTAAGAGGATGTTACACTCGCATTTCTTGTCCCTGTCTGTCTAACAGATAATATAGAAAAATCACACTACGCAGAATTGAAATTTTGGCGTTTAAGTTAAATTTAGAGAATAAACACCTATTACAAAATTTAAAGCAAGGAATATTTTCGAGTGAACCTCATAGGCATTTAGTAAAATATCGTCTGACGAAAAAGTTAAAGCTATTTAAAAATATCAAAAACTAAAAATGCCGTAACTCTTTTTTGTGACAATATTTTACAAAAAGCCCATGAGGTTCACTCGAAATTATTCTTCTCGTTAAATTTGATAATAGGTGTTTAAGCTCTAAATCTAACCAAAATGCCATAATTTCAATTTTGCATTGTATAATTTTGCTATATTGCCAATTAGATGGACGGAGACAGAAAATGCGGGTATAGCATCCTCTTAAAAGAGGTAATTTCTTGATTTTTCCAGACGTTTTCTAATGCGCAAAGAAAAACTATCGAAAAAAGACGGAATATTGTTATAAATCGGATTCTAAATTTAGCTCAGAATCATTTTTCAAATGAAATATTCATCATTGGTCTAAAATCCAAGATGATAATACTACACTTTCATGTCCGAGAACCGAAAGAACGATGAGCCCACTAAATTTGATTCCACCTTCTAAATTATCTTGGCGATATATTTTAAAACTTGTATGTACTTACGAATATTGCTGGAATCGTATAGACCACAAAAACATTCGTTATCCGTAAATCGCATGTGAATGTGAACTTATACATACTTACATGCATATAATATTATAGTGCAATGTTGGCAATAATTCAGAGGAGGTTAAGACCGTGAGAGGATTTTAAATCTTCTATTTTCTTACCTGTAATCAGACAAAAAAACAAATTAAATTAATAAACAACAAAAGTATAAAACTATTTTTCGGGTAGAAGAATTCAGTCAGTACTTAGGAGCTATCTGATATAAAAAGTATTCATATAGTTGCAGGTACTATAAAAATAGCATCTTTCGTTTTTGTCTGTAATTTTTTAAACGTATAAAGGAAATCTACAGACAATAACGTAATATTGTTTTAAATTGGAAAACAACAATTGAGTATACCTACGATATTTTCAAAATTATCCACTACCAGATGACATATTTTATATTTATTTATTTTTTCGATTATATTTACATACTTTAAATTTAAAAAATGTATATTATCAAAATATTATTATATTATCGGTACACAGGTGGAATGTAGTCGCACAAGCTTAATGAAATTTCAATAACTTTCGGTATAAGTGTGTGGGAAATAGTGTTCATGGCGTTTATATACACTATAGAATGTGGCAATAAGATGTCGTAAAAGTCATTCAAAATTAGTTTTATAGGATCCATAAAATTATGTTTCTAGGCCTTATAGTATAGTAAATTATAGTTTGGTATTCAGTTGATTTTAGAAATTAGATCACCTGGGTCCTTTACTACAATACACATATGTTCAGACTTTCCCCGAAACATTGATAAACCATACATAGTTTTAAATTATTAATTTACATAATAAACACATATTCATCGGGTATTACCGTTTGTGTGAAAAACTGAAAAACGAGAAAATTTTAGGCTTGATATTCATCTAGAAATCACTTGTGGTATATACTATACTTATATGCCAGAAATAATTTTAAGAGAGATGAACAACTGTAGCAGGACGATTTCCTGTAAGGATACTATAGTAGCCTCCCGACCATATACGGGTTACCTTCCGATAAATTCTGCATTTTATCGTAATCATAATAATCACAAATTATTAACTGAAGTCTGATAGAGTCCTTAACAAACAAAAATTAATAAGCAATACTTCAAAATGGCAAGCCCCCGAAATCTGGAATTATTTATGTAAAATACCTTTAAAATAATTATTTCATAGGTACATTTGCAACAAAATTAATGAACTACTAAATTATATAACCGAAGACCACTTGTGTGGACATCTTTGGTTGTAAACTTGGACATAATTCTGGGCTGTTTTTTATTCTGAGTAGAGCGAGAGATTTAGCGATTTTACTATTTATAATGATACTTATTCTCATTTCCTGTGAACAACTTGTCGACCAGAAGAAATCAAGTAGAAGTTTTGGAGTAAAAAGCTTTTTGATAGAAAATTGGTTAAGAGTTTCCAGTATTTTCTTAAGCGCAATGAAAAACTACCTTTTGCAAGCGGAAATATTTTATAAATATAGGGGGCATTACAAAATAACAAATAAAATGGTCTTAGTATTTTATTTAAAAATGATACACTAAAGCTCCGCTTAGAATCGTTATATTGAATATACGAATAATACGATGATTTATCATTGTCCATCATGAGTATCCTGTCCGAAGGGCTTCCTACCTTATTGCAGATATCCAACGGTTGAATTGGACGTTTTTTTTTTTTAAAGTTACATATAATTAAATTTACCTTTTTACTTACGATAAGTATGGGAGACAATTCGTATATTTTGAATATACGCAAATTATTGCGTATAATACTACAATATTGCAACTTTGAATATACGAGTAATACCTGTTTTATACACTCTACGGTCTGCGAAATATGTGTATTCATTATACGAATGCAAAAATACATATTTAGAGATGTGAGGTCGGTAAATTTATACGGTGTAAATTTTACGGGTAAATGTAAATGTATGTAAATTTTACCGATATTTTTTTACCCGGTAAAATTTTTTTACCGCACTTAAATACGAGTTTAAAAACGAAAAAGTTGGTATAAATCGTGTGTTGCACAAAATCATAAATTAAAATATAAATACGTTTATTTTATACTTTTAATTCGATTTTCGTGTCAACACGTAGTTAAACGTAATTAGAAAATTTAGTACGAATTCATTCTCATACCGATTACCGCGTATACCGGATAAACTAAATAGTTCGGTACGGGCTCGATTTTAAGCCTCATAGTTCGGTTCGACACCTATGTTTTGAGTCCGACCCACCTCTTGTGTAGTATAATATTTATAATCGACGTGATTTTTTAAATCCACCGAAAATCAAATCATATACACCATTGTAAGTTTAGATAGGCATATAGACTTTAATCCCGCAGCCGTTTCGGACGGACTATATTGTAAGGGCGTTTCTGAAAAAAAAATAAATAAAAATTTTATCTCCAACTCCGAAATTAGAGACGTCTTTTTGTCGCACACTCTCTGTGCGCGTGCGCAGTTTGCGTACTCCGTGCAGCCCCGATGTGCCGATAATATTGTCGCCAAACCGAGTGGTGCCGTCTCGTTCAATGGGCGTCGGAAACTTCGAGGGACCGGAAAATTAGCGTTCTACCGCCACCGCGTCGATCCGCCGGCCTCGTTTATATGATGTTTCGTGTCCCGTTGTCGTGTCGTCTTTGAGGCCCATTCCGCCGGTCGTAAAGTTTAGCGCCCCCGCCCGGTCCGCAACGGCTCCATCCGTCGTCGAGTGTTTTCGCTCGCACATACGCACGTGTACTCGTGCGCCGACCAATCCCCCCCCCCTCCCGCCACCAAACAATGACACAATCCACACGCACAGCGAACAGCATCCGTTTTCGTTTCCGTGTCAATAACGTCGGTAATCGCGGTATATATATATATACATGTATAGATCGGAACGATACCACTACCGCTGTATAGTGTATATATATATATATATTGTATATGTTACGGGCAATGTAGGAAATTCGGGCACTGTATACAATGCCCGGGCATTCTATACAATGCCCAAGGTATATCGGGCAATGTAAATTATGAAGTATTATACGGTAATATTATAAATAATATTTAAAAAATAAAATTTCATAAACTATAATATTATTATACTACGAGTAGGTACTTTGTATACTATATAACTCGTGTATAACTTATTATACGTGTTCGATAGTAACATATTATTTCGATTTATTTGAATCATTTATTCGCTAGCATAATATATAGGTAGGTATACTTTGTGTGCCCTGTGATTAACCACCAAAAAAACATTTTATGAATGCACTTTATATTCCGATTGGTCATGGCTATGGACGATGCACTTGTGTGCAGAAATGTAAAACACGCAAGTGCAAGTGTAAAGCGGCGGAAAGACTACGCACATCAAAATGTAAAACAAGCAGTAGGTACATGTGACAATAAATAATAACAATAATAATACATAAGTAGGTACTTATAATATAATTTACTTTTATTTTAATTTTAACAATTATATTATATTATTAAAATATTTTCAATTTATAATAGTAATAATTCGCAATAAAAATATAATTTAACGTAATCTAATGACGGTTTATGTACTTTTGATATTGTAATGTGTTAACTGACAAATATTACAGTATAATACTTAATAATTTACATTGTCCGATATACCTTGGGCATTGTATAGAATGCCCGGGCATTGTATAAAATGCCCGAATTTTCTACATTGCCTGTAACATATATATTTATAGGTACCTACCCAAAGTCTCCTGTATTCTATAAATTTATACGTATGTATATATAAATAAACTGTACAATACCATACACACATGAACCTGTAATACATACGTATATATATATATAATTTTTATTTTTTCAGTTATCAGTTACATATGGTTAAACGGGATTTATCCATAGGTATGCGTATTACGATGACCGATTGGAACGGATCTGCTGCTGCAGCAGGCAGGAAATCGCATCGTGAGAGAATATAATATAACTAACACTTTTCAGCCGTCCGGATTCGAAAAATGCACCGCGATTTCATAATATACTATATTATATAGACGAGAGATCCGGTGGATGAAATACATTCTTTGAGGGAAAATATCGGATTTACCGGAAAATATATTACAATTAACTGGTTATAAAAATATTTTTTATTTCACTTACAGATTCGTAATACAAGAAAAATGGTATGCATTCGAACATGAACCCGTGAAACGAGACGCGTCAAAAGGATTTGCGGTTTTATCAATTGAACTAAAAAATCGGTATGAAATTTTTGAAATTTAAGTGTGAAAATTAAAACTATCGACTTTTTCGAACTTTTGACGAGTTTAACAACATATTAATACAATGAAAGAACGATGAATTTAATCCACATGGCGTATAATGTATGTACCTATATTATGAATATTATGGTATTATTAATACTAAAAAAATTAAATCAAAGTATATATTAGGTTTAAAACATGATATTAATGTTTGCCATAATATTATAATATTTTCACGTCATCGCGCAAGCCCTGTTGACGTCGGCGATTTTTCAGAAGAGTTTCGCAGCTTTGAATAAATTATTTCGAGATGTGTCTACTCCCTCCCACCCGGCTATGTGTGCATAATCTCTGTACATATATTTATTGACATGTTCGCGAATCGCACGCGTTTAAGAATTTTATTCGCCGTCCTGTCAGGGTTAATAATAATATTGTATGGTATTGACATCGGCTGTATTATATTGTTATCTCGTATTACGGCTACGTTGACGTGTTTTTTTTAATAATAAAAAAAACCTACGCCAATATTTATTATTATATTGAATCGCACGATTTTTTTTTTTTATTATCCAAAGAGTGAGTACGTTTATATACACATATTGAACTATATAGATATATAGATGGATCGATGCTCATATATACAAGCACCACAGAATAGAAGTATATATACATATATATATATACATACTTGTACAATAGTGCATTATACGCGTACACTGCAATTGCCAGACCATATATTATGACGTTTTCCGATGAAACGCGTGGGGGGAACTAACGAATAATACGAATTTGTATAATATATGAATGCCGGTAGAGAAAAAAAAAACAATACGAAAAAAATATTATTATGCGTGGTTAATAATTGTATATAGTATACGCGAATATTGACGTTTTGCGGCGGGCTATTTAATTAACACGAACGGAAATCTTTTTATTATTATTATTAATAAGTACACGACTCGGATTTATTATGCATTTCAATCACATTTAAAATATATGTTATAATATGCGTATAAGTACCTACACTAAAAAAAAAAAAATAAAATATATATATATATATAATATACCTACGGTATACCGCGGTATAAACCGCAAAGCACAATCTCGAGGATGAAAAAAATACATAATATGCAACGTAGTGTGTATAAAATATATACATATATACTATAGGCCTGGTTAAAAATCAATACGTATATTGAAATTTCATCGAACCGCGAGTTGATAAAAAAAAAAAACAATAAGTATACGAGTGTATTATATTGTTATTATGCGCGGATATTGTATTTTATGTATACAAAACTGAGTATAGTGGTTATACGATAAGAGTTCGGTACTTGACACACGGTGTATACCTATATATATATATTATATTATAGGGCAGAGGGAGAAGAAGGGAATACCATATTATATACGAGTGTAAAATCCTTCGGATTAGAACGCACTATATATTGTATTACATCATATATATATATATATATATATATATACTGGAAAGTTCATTAAGCGCCACGCCAAAACTGTCGGTGAAGGATATGGACGAGGGAGGATAATAATATGTGCTCGGAGGATACGCCCGACTCGGTTTATTACGTATTACGATTATTATTATTATTATTATTTTATACTTTTTTACCGCGCAAAGTTCGTGTTAATAAAAGAGACCGAAAAACCAAAAATAAAATTCAAAAATAGAAAATCTCTAAACTTTATATAAACGCGCACGCGTAAAAATAAATTAAAACCTGCAAACGACTTGGCCAGAAGCACGTCGTCTGCGAGGTACTTAGAACCAGCTATATGCCTATATATATATATTATATATATTATATAAACTTAGAGACCAAGTGTATTTAATAGCCCAACTTTAAACAGTCATCTCCATCACCGAGTTACCTTGTGCAAGAGGATTGTGCCCCATCCCCTCCTCCGGGCTAACGCGAAAACCACCCACGCGCCGCACAGACTCGCGTATGGCATTTCCGCCTGTAGCAATAAGTCATATTATAATATACGAGTATTTTTACCGGATACCTACCGGTGGTGGAGGTGAGTACACACCAGGGGGTGGCCATAGGCAAAAGCATGTGAAGTAAGAAAAACAGCAAACTACAGTGTATGACCACGTGTAAAAAAAAAAAACCTTGATAAAAATATTCTATTGTATTTCCTACCCTGATTATTTGCTATCAGGACCCGCTCGCAGCCGTGGAAATACGCGTGCTCACTGAGTACTGTTTTCACTCTCGATTTTCTCCATGTGTTTGTCGCATTTCGAGTTTTGAATTATTATTTTTGCATTTACCTACTGTGTTACGTTTAAAATATCTTCAGTAAGTTGTTAAATTATATTCAATTGTAACGTGTAAGCAAAATAAATAAATTGTCCTAAATGTGTTGTATGAATTTAATAAACAAATAGATAATCATTAATAAAAATCAGTCCAACTTCAAACTGGGCGAATACGGTATTTCACTCCCTCGTATAAGGTCACACTGTAATTTGCTGTTTTGATTGCTTCATATAGTTTGCATACGAGTATACGCAAAGGCATCTTTATATACTCTATGGTACACACTCAGAAAACGAATTTTTCTAAGCCTCCAGTACGGGATATTGAATTGTTTGCCGTCTGCAATAATCGAATATATACTTTAAAATAAAAGTCAAACCATACTCTAATCGAAACCAATGTATAAAAATCCGAAATATATACGACGATCAAAACAAATTTGGTTTTCCAACTTTTTTTGAATGAATTTGTCGAAAAATGTCTTGAAAAAATACTTCGCATTTCAATTTATATTTGAAATATTTTCAGTAAGTATGTAGCATAATATATATTATTATCAACCACTATATTAATAATAATGTCGGGTGGTAAAATAAATTGACGAAAAATTCGATCCCGAGTACATTCTATCGTAGTACTTTTTCTGTAAGTACTATATTGTACAAAATGTCCGTATACTGAATTTATGAATATTATATTATATTTATACAAGGCCGGGCCCAACCGTATATAGGTGAACTAGAGTGACATTTTTATACAAGTGATCTTTTATTTTATTTTTTTAGATTTTTGTCAATAAAATTTTGTTTTATGGGGGGGATTTAATTCTTAGAAATATATTTTCAACAGAGTCCGTCCTGTGTATATAGGTTAGGTATACATTACCTATATATACTGAATATAATGTAATTAGTATAATTAAATTACACTAGTTAATTAATTAGACTATAGTTGATTTTCATTATATTATGTTTTAGATCTCGAAACAACCGAAAACTTTAATTTTTAAGTGTACAATTAAAATGTATTTTATTATAACAATATTGTTTTTTAAATGATAAACCATTTTATTTCCAAATAATCGCACTATATAATTGTTACAGTATATTTATATACCATGCGAATCATTTCGTCCGGGGCTTTAAATATTTTAAAACGGTTCTGTATTCGTTAGCAGCGTAGAAATGGCGTCAAGTTATTATTATATTTTCGTACGCGTCACGAAAATTATGTTTGAAAATTAAAATAATAATACTATGACAACAACGAAATTAATGAACAATGAATTTTTGAATAGGTACATGACGTAAAGTGAAGTGGTTTTATTCGCATTTCTTGTATATATTCGGCGTATATATTGTATTTGTATATCGTATTTCATCACAAAACGATAACAAATTACATCAAAATGTTTAAATGATTGCACTAACGACATCGGACACGTATGTTCAAAAATACGTATAGGTAATATTATAAAATATAGTCCCGTAAAATTATAATTATTAATTCGATCATATTATTCATTGTGCCATTATATTATATTGTATCAAAGCAAAAAAGACAGTTAAACTTTCGTCGAATTTCTATCTTCTTATAAAAGTGCAATAAAACTGTATAATGTATATGGTTTATATATTTGAATATGTAATTAATTTTTGTAATTGGCTATATATCATAATACACTAGTAAATGAACTATTATGGCTACCATAATATTTTAACTAAAATATTTAAAATTTTGGTTTTTATTAAGTACTAACAACGTACCTAAATGTTTATGAGCACACACCATAGTCCATAATATTATTATTGCAATCCTTTTCTGAATAATTTATATTTATAGTTTATATTGCAATAAATTTCCTATTAGAAATTTATTAGAACTTTTTGAAATTAACAAAAAAAAAAAAAAAATACCATAAAATGGTTACAATTTTTACTGTGTATAATAATATTAATATGGCTCTCAAACCAATGTAAATTCAAACATAGATTTAAAGAGTAAATAAACACGATGTGTGAAAATGTATTTCAAAGAATAAGACTATCTCAAGAGTAATAAATATTTTTTCATTACGATAGGTATACGTAGCCCGTAGGTACATGGTTTTGTTAAACAATATATTACGTTGCATAATTATATTTGTTATCGAATCTTTAGATATCGAAAATACATGAAACTTTTAAACATAAAATAAAAATGTATTCATTCCGACTCAACACAAATTAATATTAATTATTATTATTATTATAAGCAAAAAGACAATTAATTATTTGTAGAAAACGTACAGTTTTCATTTTCCACGAAAAAAAATATGAAAGCATCGCATAGATTGTTAAATTCATAACTATAAACCTTATCTGAAATCTTCGTATTTATTTTTGAACGATAGGAAAATGCCAAAATAAAAATAATATAATATATGCACTAGATTATTATTGTGGTTATAGTTATGGAAAATGTATGTCTCGTATAATTTTTTTTTATTGAAATCACATTTTCGACGCTTGAATATTATTTTGTATGTGATCAGCGAATTATTCCGGTCAGTGTTATTTTAATATCTGTGTCTATACCACAGAATACACAGAAGAGAATCTTGAACAAAATTGTACGTATTCTTATGGCCATATACAAAAAAAAAATCATCGGACATTTTGAAATCACGGGAAGTTATCAGAAATTTGAAAATTCCTCCGTTTTTTCAAATTTTTGAACACCTTGTCTCGTATAAAAATTGGCTATGTTTCACAATCACAATAATCACAATAATACGTACCTCATCAAAATAATGCAGCAACACAGATACGTACGAACGCATAAAATACGTAAACAAAAAATAATGAGAATTTTTTACTATTGGATACCCCCCCAGGATTTTAAAATATCGGGAGATCGTATGTGTATTTTATGGGGCCATACGACTGAACGAAAGAACATTTATTCTATACCATATATTATTATTATTATGATAATAATGTTATCACTAGCTAACGTTTGGAAAAATATGAAGACTGCAATACAGAAAGTACGTATAATATAACGCCGTTCACTGCGTATCAGTTTTGTGTCGTCAAAATATCGTTTTTTTTTCATAATGACGCCAATTACCGTCACCGAATGATTTTTTTGATTAGAAGCTGTTTGACGGCACTTGGCGTCGTGATAAAAATATATAAATAATAAAAATAACCATTGAAATACAGTATGTTTATTATATTAGTTTTAAAACACATTAGATACAAACATTTTATTGTAATATTGTTTTATTTTAAAAACAAACTTACTAAAAACCATAATAATATGTTATTATACATTATTAAGTTGACATTTCACTAATAAATGCATTACGGGAGTTTTGAATGAAAACTTTTGAAGCATGGTTCATGACAAAGGCTGGGTTTTCCTGGACAGATTCCGCAAAATATCAGTGATACAAACAATACAAACGTATTTCCCGTTTTAGTATTAGGTATTGTATAGGCCTAAAAATAGAAAAATCGACGTACGACTTCCACACACACATATTATGCAGTACTATACACTGAACAACGCTGACAAAAAAACAATAATAATTATAACATAACGCTGCCCGCATTAAAACCAATACGAAACAAAATATGTAGAAATGACGCCAATTGGCGTCGTCCGCAGTGAGCGTGTTAAACGGGCCGATACGTTTTCGTTCTCGTGCGAGTGTTCGTTAAACTGCAGCACTACGTGTCGTCGAAACGGGATAAGAATCGCGGCATTTCGAGGGACCCGGACGTTTATTATTATTATTATTATTATTATTATTGTTATCATTAGTAGTATTTCTGCCGCGGAGGCTAAATATTTATTTATGGGGCGCCTGTACACGTTTGACACATGCGACGACAACAACAATCGTACTCTCAAATCAACGGGTATAACGTACGTATCGTCCCGGAGGGGAGAACATAGTGCGTCGTGGAAATGTCGAGGCGGCACGAAACTGCAGTACGCGACGACCCCGTAGACTCTCTAAAATATATTAACACTCGTGTTAGTCTTACGCGCTCTGTACTCGATGGGGTATAGGCCATAGGCGTAATGTAAAATGTGAAGTAAGGAAAACATCAATTTACAGTATGGACATGTGCAAAAAAAAAAAATAAATATTTTGATAAAAATATTGTATTGTATTTCCTACCCAGCAGCTGCTGTTTATACCATAATTAATTGTTATCGGGAAAAATTGATAATTATTGATAAAAATTAGTGTAAATCCAAACAAAGTATGAATAAAGTATTTTAATCCTTCATATATGGTCACACTGTAATTCGCTGTTTTGATTGCTTCATAATGCTATGCATACGTAAAGGCATCTCTATACTCGTATTATACTCTGTACTCATTAATAATGTACATAATTATATAAAACACATGTATAAACTATAAATTATTCACGCGATCACGAAAATTATACGAATATTATTCAGCGGGGCTGTGATATCCGAGGTCCGTCCCGAGGAGTGTGGATGTCTCGCCTCCTCCCCCCCCCCCCCACAATACCGCGGAAAGTAGTTGGCAAATTTAAGTGTTCGGTGAAAAAAATAGGTAGCGGAAAAAGTCGATGCCCTTTTTTCTTTCGATATTTCTTGATAATACAAATCAAGAATATAGTTATTCTAGTTATTCTATAGTTATTTTGGTCTACTACCAACATATCAATCACGTAAAAAAAAATAAATATGTTTAACTCTATAGTTAATTTGAATTCGTTTGAAGTATATTTTAAAAAATGTTATTTAACATAAGATCAAAGTTTTATTAAATAAAAGTAAACTGAAAAATAGAACCGTATTATTTAACTATATACTTATATTTAGAAATCTTTTTTTTTTTTGTCTGTAATTAAATCGAGTTGCTTTACTATAATATATATATATTATTATATATTATATGAAAATGAATGCAAAAGTTTTGACCAAAAATGATATCCCACGAGCATACTTCAAAAAAATATATCCCCAACATTTGAAAAACCTCCAATGTCCGAAAGGATTATAAGCACGTATTCGACGTATAGCTAATATAGGTACATCCGACGTGTTAAATGCGGTGTGTGTAAAAATTTTTTTTTTCTCTGGACAGACGGTCGTTGGTGTGTTTTAATAGTGTCACTGTATATTATCCAGATCGAAAGCCAAAAAATTAAATATAATATAATATAAAAAAAAAACAACAACAACAACCATGTTCTGTTTTAATATATTGACGCGGAATGTATTTTTACCATTTTCCGTCTAGCATATAATATTATACTTATAGATGTATGCAAGAAAATTCAAATCAAATAACGATGAGAGACAATAATATTTAGATGGAAAAAGATTTTCCAGAGATGTCTGAAACAATATAGCAATAAATCGCGAAACCTTATCACAAATTGTTATGATTGTTATCATCCCTGACGTGTACGCGAAACACGTGAGGCATTTCGGTTTTACTATAGTAGTACTAACTACACCACTTGCTATTCGAAATATTTTTAAAAAATTCAAAAAAGCTTCCGACTTCAAAGGGAAAGAAACCGTCTGCCGGTTGACTATGATAAAGTGCCAAGCGTCCTAACGAACTATACAATATACATTATTATTATATTATTACATATTTTTATACTATCCCATAAAATTCAGCGAAACAAAGTCGCAAATACGCATACAATCATATTCGTTTTAATATTTATGACGTAATGCCATAAAAAGGATTAATAAAAAAAAAAACAAAAAATAATAATAATAATAATAATAATAATAATAACCATTTATGAACAATAAAACCGTCTGAAATTCATAATTATTATTACATGTTACATACCGTCTTGTTCATTAATATCATAAAAAAAAACTCCATTTATACTGACTATATACATATACATATACATATACTGTAAATTAATATATACCTAGTAAATGATTGTAAAACAAAAAAAAAATTAATGTTTTAATATTATGAAAAACAATATAGAACATTATAATTGCGTTATATTATAACTACGAATATTTATTTCGAAGATTTTCTTACCGATCAGTGGCGTATTTCGAATTTTTCTTGAGGAAAGCGTATGTCAAATGTTTTAAATTTATACAGGCACTGCCATTCTCTATAAGTGTCCAGTCCGATATAAATTAAAAAACATCAAATTTCCAACATATTAGGATACCACTTATTCATAAATACATTATTATTTTATATACAGTTTCGTTCTTAATGGTATTAAAATATATAAATTTCAAGTTTTGTATTTTAATTTAAAAAAAGTTTTAAATTCAAGCGTATATGTGTTTGTTCCATGAAAGAAAATTGTGTCGATATTTTTATTTTTAACTGCAAATACACATCACATATTTCAATTTACAAAATTATTAGAAGATTATTATGAGTATATAAAAATGCGAAATCTCAAATCATTTAAGGAAAATCGGGAGGAAAATGAAATATTATGTTAGATGATTTTGTCATCATCTGATGCTAAAATTATAAAATATTATTCAGTCACGAATTTGTCAAAATAATTCTATAAAATACACAATAAACAAAACATATCAATGATCAAAGTCATACCTATAGACTGTTTGGAGCTGAAAATCATTATATTAAGAAATATTCGCCCAAGACTCAGAAAGGACTTTAAATAACCAAATGTTTACTATCAAGCAGGATGGATGGTAAAAGATTACCTACTTAATATTTAGACAAATATGATATATTATATCATAGTTGTTTGAGCGTCTGTATAGTTCAAACTTCAATTTAACAGAAGAGAAGTCATTAAATCGTACAATTCAATTTGTTCTTAATCAAATATTATGTGTATATATATAATATATTGGCCAAATTCTATTATCAGTTAATTTTTATCAGAGTAAAAAGAAAAGTAATTTTGATATAATATATTATTAAATTATTTATTCAAATATTTTAATTAACGGAAAGTTGATATTATTAAAAAAATTTATGTATATATACATTTATATAATTATATCCCCCCCACCCCATCATATCAATATAATAACATCCATCCACATTATAACGTTGCGTTTATAATGGTCGGCAAAAATTTTATGAAAATAAATAAATTTTTATTCCGAAACAATATAATATAATATATGTTGTATGAATAAGATGCCAAGTTACAAGTGTTACAAAATTGTAACGTTCAATAGATGAAACGTTGACTCATCGCATGTTCTTAGCGAACTCGTTAAAATAGGTATTAACATCGTTTTATATTTTGATTACATATATAATACAACAAACGAGTTCCTTCGTTCGAATGTTAGCCCGGTAATAAACTATCGGTGGAGGGATTAAAGTTGTTTTATTATCAAGTACCTAATAATAATATTAACACGATTTTTGGTCGTTTGAAAAATATTATCCTTTAAAGTGATACTATACTTCTCGCCGATAACAACATATATAACATATATGAATAAATAAATCGATGTCCAGCCTACCGATGGTAATTTCTATGAATATTACGGGTAGGTACCGATTCCGGTTTTGGGCGCATTACATTCACGTGAATTCGTCCGGTTCCCGTGAAAAATCTATTCTCGTTTTTATACATTTATGTTGGGTATAACGTGTATACGCATTATATTCATAAACGAATTTCGTAATACGACCCTTGCGGTGGTTTTTTTTTTTTTTTTTTATTTTAAAAATATTATATTCAATGAGGAGAACATCAGAAAAAAATTCCACGTTTTCGTTGTGTGGTGGGGAGGACGTGAGCGTCGGGAAAACGAGGACGAGGGACGGCCGGCGCTGCAAAGGGACGCGATCGGACATCCCTTCGTTAACCTTCCCCGCCAGGATGACAGCGAAAATCGTGATTAATGACGACGTCGTTTTGTGTCATCTTCGGTAATTGATGATAGCGGCCGTCCACTTGACACGCGAGAAACAAAACTACAGTACTAATTTTAAAAACGAACGCCGGAAGCTATATGCGGCTGTACGCGATGAAGGGGGAGGGGAAGAATTACTCTATATCTTTTGTCAGAGTACCAACAAAAAAAAAAAATAAAATAAAATAAAAATAAAAACTTTGACCGGAATCGGTCATGTGCTTCCGTGTATATATATATATATATATATATGTTATAAGGACGGTAGATGCATGGAGGAAAGAGTGAAAAAAGTGTGGAAACCCAAAGTGTCATTATACGAAATCTCAAAAGAGTTTTATACTTATATATATATATATATACAAGTACGTGAAGATATATAGGTGTGCACCACCAATAGGGTATACAAAGTAAATTGGATGTTTCTCGTGGAATTGTGCGGATATATACTACATATGCGCTGCTGGTAACATGAGTATATATATACGTCCTTTCGGCTCCGAACGAGAATTTATGAAATTTTCTAGACGACAAATAAATATAGTATACATATATATATATATATATATATATATATGTATGTAACCAACTACCAATATATAAGCTACATATATTATGTAGTCGAGTGCGTGTATTTCGTAATATTAAGATTTTCGTGGCGGAAACAAAAACAAAAAAGACCGGATAGAAAAACAGAGTTTGTATAAAAAAAAATATAAATAAATAAATAACAATAACTTAATACACCTGTAATAATATAAACGGCGAAAAAAAAACAAAAATAACACTATATGGAATAATATATACGCTTTTTATTCCTAGTCGACGGCGCCGTTCGCGTTCTAATACAATATATACATGAAATATTACGTAAATAAGCATATATTGTTTTATATTATAATATTTTTCAAATACTGTATAACATATAATAATATGACCAATATAATGACGATGAAATACGCGTACGCACGAGAGCCTAAAACTTTCGATTTTTCATAATATACAATATATATATTATATAGTACCATATTCAATAATATTTGAACGACTGCGATAAAAAAAAAAATGCATTTTTTTTCAACGTTTAGTTTTTCAGACTATTTTTATGAAAATGTCCTACCAACAGCTCTTATTATTATATTTATAAACATTTTGATAGTACAAAGCTAAAAAAATTAAACAGCCGTGCTGGTGCAGGGACGGGGGAATAAGCTTGTTTAGTCCTCCCACACGTTAAACATCGCTCTTCTAAATTTTAATTACTAATCACTTATAAATAATACGTCCATCCAATATAAGATATTTATAGATCAGCGTTACTATTAAAAAAAAATGTATATTAAAAAAATTAAAATAGCAAACATTTGTTCGATGTAAATATTTTTAAATATGCAGCTATTATGGTCACATCAAATTTAGTTTAAAATATACTATGAAATAAAACTTCAAATTTCATCGTGGTCCTAATGTAACATTCTTAATTAAAACCATACTTTGATTGCGGATACCAGGTCACATGCCGATCACACACGGTCATCTAATGGCTCGTGATGATCCTTTTTTTAATGCACCACATGTGGTGTTTCTATATATCTGTTAAGCATATTCCCATTGAACATAGAGTATTCCAAGAAGCCTATACTTGCCATTAAAATTTCAGAAATATTTTTATACGGTATAATCCAAACACACTGTCTTAGTTCTCTCCATCAATAATCTCTTTGAATTTCCTAACTAAACGTAATAGTCAGGTAGAACATAAATTCTAATTGTACTTATATTCGTAAAAACACAGTTCAAGTAATAATGTTATTTCTGTCAACCATAAGACATTGTTGCCAAAGTCTTAAATAGATAAATAAAAAAAAATAATTAATTAAATAAATATTTAGGTATCTATTTTACATTATTATTTTTTTTTTAGTTTAAAATACTTAAATACTTATTGATATTTTATTATTACTACATTATGTGAACATTTTCGTATCATGTAGTGGCGTACACAGGGAGAGATATGGGGGGATAAATTCCCTCCTTAATGTTCTATTTTATATTATTGCATAAGTGTTAGTTGGTAAACTTTAATGGCTCGAGATTGGAAGTACACTTTGTAAAAACTATATTCATCCCCCCCCCATAAAAAATTCCTGTATACGCCACTGGTATCATGTTCTAATATATATTCTAAAAATAAATTTTGATTCGTTAAAAAAATAATAATAATAATAATAATAACGATAAACAATATAATTAAACACGAAAACAGTATTTACGAAATACGAAACGGACGGTCCGTGGGTGTTTTTTTTTTCTATTATTATTATATCTCAAAGCGGTCTATGACCCTAAAAAAAATGTCAAGAATCCCCAATTTACAGCATCATATATTAGAGAGTTTTTGCATAACACACGCTAATATTTACGGTAAAAATTACGGTTGGTTAAATAAGAAATCATAATACTGAAACTCTAGTTTTTGCATTACCGTCACTTTCGTATACGATATATTAATATCAGAGCGATCTATGTCCTTGTTATGATTACCAATACTATTATTGTTTGTTTGTTTGTTCTCATTTTTTTTTTTTTAATTTTTTTATTATTTATTATACCTAATCAATATGAACATGCTATTTTATAGTTTGAAGTGAAAAGTTTTTAAAAGTTTTTTAACCAATGATTAACATTTGTATGAATAATGGACCAGCTCACTATCATTGTAAGGATTATAACATAAAACTTGTTTTAAAAGACTCATCAAATCATCTTCTGTAGGGAATCTTAAACGTTCCTTTTTATTAGACGTTGTATCCATAATGGTGTATAAAAAGAAAAATATAAAATTTAAACGAAAAAAAAAAACCTATTTAAATAAAATAATTAATAAGTATAATTGGTTATTAAATAAATTTGTCAAAATATGATGTGTGATGTTGTGCAAAAACTCTAATATGAGCATAAAACGATTTTAGTTTAAATCGTTCAACAATATGTGCTGTAGATCATATTCATTATTGGTTAAATAAGGTATATGCTATATATATTATACATAAGTTGCGTTTTTACCAATGCTGGGCATAAAATAGTTATAATAAGTTGATAGTTAAATTAAAAGTTAAGTTAATTTTAACTTTTAATTTAAGTTTTTATATTTGATTTTTGTTGACTTAACTTATTTTTCGCTATATTAACTTTTAATTAACGGGTAATTTTAAATTAAAACTCAGTTAAGTTAACTTTTAAATACCTAATTGATGCATTTTGATTTCAAATTGTGTCTATTGTCAAAATGGTTGACTAAAAAATAAAGTGGTTTTTGTCGTTATATTATAAGAATTATTTATTTCCCGAAAAAATAAATAAAACAAGAATAACTATATTTATGCGTTTATATAATAATCTCCTCATAATATAAATTGAGGAATATATTAGATTTCCCATCAATAAACAATATTCAGGTAGGTAATTTGCAATGAGCAATTTCCGTTTGTTAGAATTTTGAAGAAGAGTGTATAGGTATACTTAATAACTAAACATTTTTATGAATCTATTTATTGTTAATTTTAATAGTTATTATTACAAATATATTGAAGTATCTTCAATAATATTATTATGTTACCTATAATGATTATTATATACATTTTAAATTGTTTAAAGTTAAAAATAACAGTATTTATAAAAAAATAATATATATACTTAATTATACCTGTATACATATCTCAAATGTTATATTGACTCATACAAAATAAAAATAAAAGTAACTTAACTTAAATTAATAAGTTTTTTTTCTTTTATCTTAACATAACTTAATCGTTAAGAAAAAAAAAAATTGAACTATTGACTTTAAGCTTTTACTATTTTTTGTTTTTTTTTTTTTTTTTATTAACAACCGAGTTTAAAAAAATATCATTAACTTGCCAAGCATTGGTTTTTACTATGATATAGTATTAAAGGTGCACTCAAGTCTTGACTTTTCGTATAAACTATAAACGCGCAATGACATAATGTGTCGTAGCTCGGTAAAAACTATAATAATAATCTTAGGCCATGACACACACACACACACACATCATAATGTACACAAACACATTTAGGTATACATACACATGATATACATAGACATAGAAAATGGTGGGAGCGGACGAGGGAAGACCGGCAGGCTGCGGGAGGTCGAAGGGACGCGGAGGTTTTCGACTCGGTCGCCGCCGCGTTCTGCTCATTAGATCGGTTAAGACGGTCGTGTGTCACGAGCGTCGCGCCGGAACGGCTGTTTTTTCTCTAATCGTTTCCTACCTCCGCAAACAACGACGTACGGCCGCCGCCGCCTCTAAATTTAGTACACTACCATTTTCTCGGCCCGGAATATGCCTGCCTGCAGCCGTCGACCGTACAAAACGTACGATTATTATTATTATTATTATTATTATTGTATATTTTATGTATATTTTTTTTAAATTTTTTTTCGTTCTTTCGTTTTACGTTTAAATTTCCAACATTCGACTACCTATAAACACATATTTTATATCCGGCGTACGTATATATATATATATATATATACAGTGCTCGAATTGGAGGGGGACGCGGGGGGACTGAGTACCTCAACTAATTTTTCAGAAATTTTAGCGTACCTCTACTATTTTTAGAGAGAAGCAGAAGAAACTATGCTAAAATTGTGTAATAGT